>JASZXT010000326.1:0-29096 GCA_035521555.1 Lecanoromycetidae sp. Uapishka_2
TGAATGATGTGTATATAGATGGGTAATAGATAGTCCTCGGATTTAATGCCTCAAATGTTCAGCGACCTCGATCGCCCGTCGCCGTGTTGGCCCATACCTCTTTCGCAGAAGTCTGCGATTCCTTGCTCTGTTTGCGCATCTGGTAGAGTAGTTTCGGGCTAGTAACCTGTTTGGTTCGCAATCGCGAACCGTAAAGAGTGTTGACAATGGGTCAGGGTATTTCGTAACCCCTTCGTTTCCCTCGCCTGAATCCTGGTATTCGAGACACGGCTGATCATTCCATATTGCGGTCCCTAACAGCATACCAATAAATTGCAAATACATTGCGGATTACCTGTAGTTCAACTGTCGTTGGCACTCCCAACGCACACAAAAGATGCTGCGATAGACTTCTTCATTCTGGACCTGGTACGAAAGGGCGAATGCAGCAAAGCAGACTTGAAAAATAGCCAACTGACACAATGTCACAGATTACTTCCGCTTTGTCGAGCCATCGCTGTCATACATGACGAGGTTATTGAAGATTGGCCCGAGGCCGATGAAGGATATTTAGTTTTAGATGAGGGCATTCAGAAGCAGCATGTTTTGCTGGCTCTGACGGGTGAGCAAGATGGTCTCAGCGTCCCTATCAGTCTTAGAGCCTTAAACCACAAAGCCTCCCTCTTGCCAGAGATGATGTCGCTCCCAATGACGGTAGCGATACATTTCGAGTCTTCCTGTGGACGGCAATGCGTTTTATTGTCGACCTTCAGCGAAGGGAAGAGAACGCTTTTCTAGGTATGGGGCCCACTGGAATCAACGGATGATATGCTCCAGAACCAGAAAGCAATGAGAAAGTCGTTCATTTAGTCACTGAGGATGACTGGGCCGACAAGGTCATCCAAGAGGCAGCTGCGAAGGGAGCCCAGAACGTACCAGAAATGAGGGAGGCAATGCATGCGATTGAGTGGAGAGAAAGTATTGGCGAATCTGAGTATCCACAATACGATTTCTATCATCCGTGGGGCTTCAGTTGGAGATAGATTTGTATTCCATTGACGAGGAAGTTGCGACGAAAGCTTGTCGGACAGTTGGCAGCGGCAAATTCACTTCTCTAAGACTGAATTCGTTCGGAGATATATGCGATAGTAGTGTATGACTTGATGCATGGTAGTACCTTCAATAGCGTGGTAGGAAGCTTGAGTGAGACCATGGAGAGGGAAGGAGAGGGGGAATCCATGACGACCTTAACTTACCCATGTACTGCTCCATGTGAAGATTGCTCTAGGAGGCTAGTTTATAGGAATAGCCTGATATTGAAACATAGTGTACTGATCCAACGCTAGGCCAATACCTTACCTTGGATACCAAAAGTTCGCCCTAGATTGATCAAGGAATAGAGAGAGCTTTAGGGGGATGAGCGGTATGTATGGCCTTATGTCTACTGCCTCTTGTCTGCTAGAACTTTCTAAGCCTGTTCATCTCCTCGTTCCTGCTGCGATCTTTTGTTGTTGACCCTATTGATTTCTTTATGACAAAGACCTTTTTGGTCCGCGAAGTTTATCTCCGATATGGCTCGAAGGCTTGAGCCACTTAGACTTGATACCCTGAGATCATACCTGACTACACTAGGGAGCATGGCTATGATAGTAAAGTGGGACACGAAAAGCTCAGTGAAAGAAGGGTGTCACTGACGTAATTCGAGTTGTGGTACTGGCGCTGAGCCATCCGACGAGGCTCACTAGGTTCTTGAAGATGGTTGAACGGTCGTTGAGTTCTACAGTAGATTCCTTATAGGGAGACCGCATGCGACAGATTGTTAAACCCACAATTGTGTGTAGAGAACTTCAAGTACCATATTCTTCACTCACTTAACTCCCTCGGTCATGTTGGATATGCTCCCGCTAGACATACAGATGACTCGGCTTCCTACGCCGCGCTCAGAGTCTCCGGCTCTGGAAAGGAAAAGGACCACCATCGCATTCGAAATGCCGAGTAGGCTTGATCGATCTACCTGGCTATGAAATGCCGTACCATGAAAAGTTTAGTGGTGTAATAAATGATACATAGCCTGCTGGATATTGACGACCACCGTAGCCTTCTACAGGCAGCTACAAGACTTGCCCACCAGCCCCACACCGTCTATTCGCATGGTTCCACTTCAAAGCACTTAAGACGCCAAGGAAGTGTACAGAAGTAGCCACGACAACAAGCACGTGAAATATCTGATGAGAGCTTCCCCAAACATTGAAAAGCCCTGGATAGAGCTTTTCGGGAAATCTTGTGCCGTACACAAATGCGCCAAGGAATAACAATGCACCCTCCACATAGTAGAATGGGAGACCAGATTGTTCGTAGAATTGCTCGAGCGGGAAGATTCTCGATGCATGAATGATTGGCGCGAATGCGGAGAGGCTGGTAAGGAGAAAGACCGAAAGTCGAAATAGACGGCGCTGACGGCTTTGATAGAAAGGATGAGCCACGATGTACATGGTCAGAGCGCTGAGGGTCCCGATCTGATGAGAGCAGACCATCAGAGATACGTCTTCGGAAAGTAAGCAACCCGCAGAAAGAAATCGTTCACAACATACCATCGTCCAATATGTATGTTGCAAAATCGGCTCGCAATAAAACCCCACGTAAATGCCAGAGCCAAAATCCCCAAGAATCAAAATAACAATACCAGTATAGTCTATACCTGCCCAAAGCTCCGAAAAATGGGCTGAATGATTCATGAAAGTATGATAGAGAGCAGAGAGGCCAAAACAAACCGATGCGCTACCCAGATGGAACGCGACTATCAGATAGTCCCTCGTGGTCGCCTGTGGGTAATACCACGAAAATTGTTGGTATAAGAGGCCTTGGCTCATGATTGCAAAGACGGCAGGAAGTAAATGGCTGTAGATGTTGACGGTCTCATTGTGAAGATAGGTCCAGCTCTCGAAACAGGTTTTGATGTTGTTCGTCACTGGGCGGTAGCCATGCTGGATGCAATCGTTGTCTTGGTACCAGGTTGGGATATCATCGTATGATAGGAGGCGCTGTGGACAGTTTTGCGCCTTGGTTTTGGCCGGCGACGAGGGGTGGCTGCTTGCTGTTGCCATTCTGGGTCCTTGATTTCTGTACGTGCTCCGGGAGATGCTGCGTTATCTATTCAAATAGCTCATCTGATCTACTTGCCCTTTGTTGAAGGAGGGGAGAGATGCAAATAGGTGAGCGAAGCGAATGTACTGCACACCGCGATTGCGATACAATAATGCTGGATGGAGATCGAGAAGTGCAGGACAGCTGATTTTGGGGAGCGCCAGCAAGTGACTTGCGAACCATGAGTCTGTCAGCAAAGGGATCTGTGATTATATGACAATGAAGTGGAAGCAAAAGGTGCTGCAGGGGTCTTGTTTCGGTGCATGTACTGCGCAGGCAAATCCCTGTATACCAGCCCTCACGCTGAATCAGAGGGAATTTAAGTCTTACACATCCTTCTCAGTAAGTCACTTGCAAGCACACTTCAGAGCCGCACGATTTACTTATAGGAACAGTAAGCGACAACAGCCATTGACTCTTTTCCGTCCCTACACCGCCATGAGAGGACTCAATATCCACCGACGATTGAAGAGAATGGCTGAAGGTGTCATGAACCCTTCTCTGCCGGGAAAGCAATCCACAAGTGCGATTCTGACCTACCCTATCGTTCAATCATTCATTGACGTACTCCGTAATGTAGTAATGAATACTGCTCACCTCTTCGGCCAGACATATCCCCCATCCTCAGTGGAGTGCGTGGTGACAGCAAATTCAGAAGTAGCTACAAAGCAAAGATAAACGAGCACGAGGGCGAAATTATCAATTATGTTGGGTATAGAGAAATATATCTTCTACATGACAATCGGGTATAATCAAGCCTTCAAACATGCATCAAATCTTGGCCGCGAAGCAAAAAAAACTAACAAATTGCAACAATCACCCCCGTCTCTCACTGCGGGCCATAAGCCATAGCCTCGACCTTCCCCGGCTGAAGGTTAACCTGAGTCGTCTCCGAAGCCAACAGATGTTCAGCTTCCTTATCCTGCTGAATGAGATCGCAGCAGGAACAGCACCATGACTGGACCAATCGTAAGCGATTTCGAATCGCGCTAATGCCGGAAGAGATGGGTACATACCTTGAGGAAATCTGTCACAAAGTTGCCTTCCAATTGCGGCTGGGAGCGTGCGCGGATGTCGTGGCGTTGGAGGAGATTGGGGACGCAGTGGAAGCCGAAGCATGACATGGCCCACCAGCCCAAGCACTAATCAAAAACACCTAATCAGCAACTTGACTCTTACCAAACCAGTCTCAATAATTTTAGATTGGCACATGCGCAAAAGGGCGTGGAAAAACCTCCAATCGCAGCGAAAGGGGGAAATGACTTACCGATGCGTTAAGCACGCTATACCCCGCCAAGCTCGCATCCTTGTGGATACGATGATGCGTCTTTCCGAATGTGATGCAGGGACAACAGCAAGTGATGGCGCAGGTATCGATGGGGTCGAAGCAGCCGAAGAAAGATGAAGACCATGGTGCGTGGCCGGTTGGGTTGGTGATGCCGGAGGGGTCCTTGGCGGTGGCGGAGGCTCGTGCGACCCAGCCGTCGAGGTCTTGTTGCATTTCTGATTTGGGAGCGGTGGACATGGTTGCTAAATGAGTGACTTTTGTTGGGTGGTAAAGAGCGACTGCGGTTGGAGTGATGCTGGTGGAATTGGACTGTGAGATGGAGATGTTTCTGAGGGAAGGAGATTTGGAAATGTCTTATATTACAGAGTAGAGGAGGCGTTGCTGCCTACCCCTTTATTTGTAGGGTCTGGAATGTGCAGCCGCAATCTCATTTTACATCTCAAGGCTGGAGTTTACCGAAATTGAATTCGCTATGAAGGCCCAAGATCGGTTTAGCGTCTCTCAAGACTAGCCTTTCCTGGCCCGCGTTTTGCTAGTTGCCGTGCAGCCTTATAACGATGTTCGCTCTTGGCCCCCAACCTGCCGGACCCCTTAACGGCGGTACAGGGTCTAGGCGGTAAGGTTTTTCTCTGCTGGAATATTAATTAAATATGGCATCCCATGCCGACTCTTAGATAACGGCTGCGCTTTGTGGGTCAACGCGGGACCCAGGAGCAAAGAAGCGAGAGCACAAACACCTCGATCCCGGGAGGTTTACGGAGTATATGCTTGTTAGCAGTGATTTAGGATTTGAGGACGGCCAGATCCTTTCGATCAAAATCTAGGTCTTGGTCCTAGAGATCATCACCCAAACACCGTGCTCTTGGCCCCACAACATGCACCGTACCCCAATAATCAATCTATATTTGGACCCCATATTGTGCCAATTCTGTCCGACATTAGCAGGTACCCAGCCATACGATACTGTTATCCCCTTGTAGAGAATGGTCTTGAGGATCTTGGTGCTGATGGCCTAGTTCTACCAGAATGTCCTCCTGATCGTTGTACTTCTAAAGGTGCTGCCGTTGGAGGCAGACAAGTTGTAAAATGTTGTTCTGACCTGTCAATCTACCCTCGATCGTATCATTTCCATGTTTATAGCCCTCGTCTCACATATTACAGTAGACTTGTTCATCTGATACCCCAATCTCTCTCTTCACCCCACAAAACTTATCACACCACTCCAACACCGTCTGATACCGAACCAAGCTGTTCTCTCGCCCCAGCACAAAATGATTTTCGTCCTCAAACGTCAGAAATTTACTTTCAATCCCTTTTCCCTGGCAGACATAATACGCCGCCAAACCCTCCGTGATCGGACACCGATAATCCTTATCACTATGAATAACTAACATGGGCGTTTTCCAATTATGTATGTGGCGAGAAGGGTCCCATTTGTCCTACTCGGCTCTGTTCTCCCAGAGTGCGCCGTGGAAGTCGGAGATCATGCTGACTGGTTCGTCGGAGGAGACGAGATTGGGAACTGTAAAAACGCCGTCGTGATTGACGAGGGCACGGAAGGAGGAGGCGAAGGGGTGACCGGCGATCCTGGCAATTCACTCATGCCTTAGCAGGTGTATGTGTTTACGAGTTGTTTCCCAGCCCAGTCGGTGCGACTGTCTATGAAAGGGTATCAAAGGGAGTCTGGGGATATGGACGTACCAATTGATCATGTATCCCCCATAGCTTCCGCCCATAGCCACTGCCCTCTGCGTATCTACATACCCCAAATTGTCTTTGACACACTCAAAGCACTTGATTAAATCACCATAAGGTCGGCCGCCCCACTCACCCTTGATACCGCGTACGAACTCTTGCCCGAAGCCTAAGGACCCAGTGAAATTGCATGCGACAATTACATACCCCTGTTCTGCAAATACAATGGGATTCCATCGCGTACTCCATGCATTGGGCCACGCAGAGACAGGTCCACCGTGGATCCAGAAGAGCATTGGGTATTTTTTATCAGCGCTAAAGGGAGATGGCTTGACGATGAAGGTTTGCACGTCATAATCACCTGCGCCAGGAAAAGCTATACTTGAGACTTGTGAAGAGTAAAGGCCGAAAGTAGAACCATTGTTGGTCAGGCTTGGAATTTGACGGCATGTCTGATCTTTAGGGTCGAGGATGGCGAAGCTGCTGCTATCAATGAGGCTAGATGTGGTGATAAGAATCTCGGTGGGAGACATTGCATGCAGAAAGGATACGGAAACATTTTTTGTCAAAACAGCTGGGATTGTAATGATGGGCTTTTTCGAGGGGATTGTGATGGGGACCTTGAATAGCGTTTCATTGCCACGGTGACTGGCAATGAGATAAAGCTCTTTGGCGTCTACACTGAATTTCAGTTTCGTGGGTTGTAGATCCCAGGTCTCTTCATTCGTGTTGGTGACAATTTCAGTCGTGTCTCCCAAGCTGTGGACGCTATCAAGGATGAACATTCGCGGTATATCATCGTGGAATGGTTCCTGCGTCTTCAAAAAAGCAGCTGATTTTCCGTCTGGAGAAAACGTTGGAGAAGAACTAATACCGTCGTACCCAGATATGGAGATCCTCTGGGGGTTTGGTGCCGGACTTTCTTGGAACGTTCTAAGAGGCACATAGTACAAACTTTGACTGTAGGTCAAAGCCTGGTCGGAGAGAGGATCTTTCGCGGTGAAAAGGATCCCGGTGGAGGATATGTCGAAGTCTGCGCCCATGAGTGGGTCTGGGTTTGGGTGTTCCAACCCGGTGTCTTTGAGAGCATTGATGAATCCAGTCTTTGCAAGGCTATATCGATGCCCGTGCGTGTGCGATCGCTCGAGTCTCGCGTACCAAATAGCGTTCTTTTCCGCACTGACATAAGTGTCCCATACGCGGACGGGGAACTTTTCATAGACCTTGGCTGAGGACCGAGGTTTCTCGGCTTTCGTTGAATTGTAGAACGATCCCTCTTCGGTGGATTTGCCAGTCACAACAACTGCGAACGACTCGGCCGAGAGCTTTCTCGTTCTTAGATCGGAGGCAGGCCCCGGTATAGTACCTACGAGATATGCACTCGGGCTCTTAGTCCTCGCTTGGATCCCAATCAGAAGCACACTTTCCATCTCTCTGCTGCCGTAGCACGACCAGACCATAATTCGGTAGAGCCACCCTCGGCTTCCTTGAGCCACAAAACCTGATCATCTTCAAGCCAAGTGCATTCTTTGTTTTGGGGATCATCAGAGAACAGTGTCGATACACCAGACTTTAAATTCAGGAATCTGATCTCTTTACTCTCCGAGTGAGATTCAAGAGAGTATGTGGAAAGACTATATAAGGCGAGGGTCCCATCGTCATTGGGAGTTGCAGGCGACCGCCGGGGCGCGGATATGAACGCTCTGGACTCTTTGTTGGGCTTGGTACTGTGCTCTGAGCCAACTCACTTACTCTACAGTCAAGTTCGTACCCCCGGGGTTCATCATGGCTGCTAATGTCGCTGCCCTAGACTGTGCTGATATTACTAAAAGCTTTGTGCAATCAATCGACTGCGGTGCCCAATGTCTCTCAATATTGGTAGGGGTGCGAAAAAGTAGACGTCGGTCGTAGACACGCCTAGGCAGAGTACAGGTGACTTGAGAATCATTATTAAGGTAGCATACGTTACTTTAGTCTCAATGATCTTACACTTACATCATTGTGCATGATGCTAGTCTAGACTAGGCCGCTTAGCTTTCGGTGCTGGCTCGACGACGAGGATACATCTCTAGGTGTTCTACAACGTCATATTTTCAATTTGAGGATGGATGGAAAGAGGTGCTACTTCACTAATAAAACTTACATCGCATTTCTTCGCATCCATCCTCTGCTGCTTATTATGACGACGGGATCATTTATGGGGGTCCTCCCCGAGCTTGTGTTTCTCCTTGTCCTCCGTGATCGCCTACTTTTCTTAATGTAGATCCTCTGATGCACAGATGCTCTTCGCCTGTCATCAGATCTGTCGGGATGTTTCCATTGATTTCGCTCTTATCGCCTTTTCAATAGTCGCTTCTCTCCAGCCCCCTTACACATTGCCAGGCTTTTCAGAAGCAATTTCATCCACTTCTTCTATGTTGACACTCCAACAATCTGGTGGTGGTCGCTTATTAGGCGCCATGTTGGTATCCTAGCCGGTAATCGGCCTTGGTACTGAAGTTTCCTAATATTGCTTTAGTCGTTGTTGATGCAGAGCAGTCTCTTCCCTCCCAAACTCTTCTAGATCAACACCACAGTCTTGAAGGCTTCGAGCCAAACACCCAACACTTATCCCGTGACCTAAAGCGATAGTCAGTGCAGTGATAGAATTACCTCCGTTTGAGCTGATGTTGGAATAATTCGATACAGCGAGGACCGGACTTGATTGGCTGAGGCCTTCCAAAAGATCATCCTAGTGTCTTGGCTAGTCATCCAGGCGACACAAATGGTATGAGTCATTCTGAGCCGTCAATTCAAAACCATGACTGTCAGACATCAGCCGTGAATATTGACCTAAATCATTATTTCAAGGACCTACTACTTCAGGCACCTTCTCGAAGTCTTCACACCCTCTCACGATGGAGCTACAGCAAATCCCTGAAGATGCCAATTCGATCTCCAGTCGACGCGCAGCGGAGCCAAATTCTCAAGTACTAAGAAAGGGTCGCTCGATCATCGTCATCACCATTCTATCTCTCGTGCTTTCCGTGAACAGCGTCACCACCGGTATCCTCACTGTTGGTATACCCCGCATGGCAACAGATCTCAATCTGTCAGAAGGCTTGCTACTGTGGTGAGACCAACATTCATATCTGGGCTCAGACCTTGGCCACTTGATTGACATTACGGTAGGCCGCAATCGGTCTATGGGTGAGTACTCGAGAAGTTTTGAGCTCGAAAGTCTTCACTGATGACGGCAACGCTCGTACTAGACTGACAAGCGGGTCTTGTCTGTTGCTCGCAGGTTCGATTGCGGATGTGGTAGGTAGCCGCATTATAAATTTAATGGGAACCTTCCTTGCTGGAATCTTCATGCTTGCTTGTGGTCTGGCCACCACAGGCATCGAACTGATCATGTTTCGCGCCATGCAAGGCATTGCGGTTGCACTCTGCTTACCCACGTCAATGGGGATTCTCAGCACAGCGATTGCCAGCGGGACCAGACGTAATATGGCCTTTTCATGTCTGGGTCTAGGTCAGGCTGTTGGATTTGCCATTGGGTTGATAATGTCCGGGGTCTTCATAGATACCATCGGCTGGCGTTTCGGGTTTTACATTTTCGGGGCTTTCACACTAGTCTTGTCTCTTGTGGGAGTTTGGGCTTTGCCTCCAGACAAGTCTCTGGAGAAGCCGACCTTCAACAGACTTGCCACTGGCATAGACTGGATTGGAGCAGCGATCGCCAGTAGCTGTCTTGCTATTTTCTCATACGTTCTAGCGTAAGTCCTTGTCCAAAGATTAGAGTTCTGTCATTGATGTAGGAGGCAGGATGATCACGTCGGACATAGCAGAAATTCGTCAGCCAGCCAACGCCGCTCTGCTCAGCTTTAGTATAGCTCTGGTTCCGGCATTCATCTTCTGGGTTGGTAGACAGGAGAGACTGCAAAAGCCAGCACTGGTTCCAAATTCTATCTGGAAGAATAAGGCCTTCACCAGTATCTGTTTGATGGTGCTCCTCTCCTTTGCGGTAATGCAAAGTATGGAATTATTTGTAAGCCTATTGTACGTTGCCATTCCCTATCCCCATCTTCAAGAATTATGCTTACGATTTGCAAGCTTTCAAAACGTTCAACATCTCTCAGCCCTCGACTCCTCTATCAGGTTCCTACCCAGCATAGCCGTTGGTGTTGCCCTTGAATTGACCACAGGCTTCTTCGTCCACCGCTTGTCCGTTCTCTATCTTGTTACCATTTCCGCCCTATTGTCTGCAGGAGCGCCTTTACTGATGGCCCTCATCAACGTCGAATGGCCGTACTGGTACGATGCTTTCTTTGCTCAGGTAAGACGGCCCACTTTGATTGCTCGAACGGTCTAACCTATCATTGCAGGTATTGTCGTACTTCAGTGTTGACGGTAAGTCGTGCCCAATCACTCCATTACCTTATGCACTGGTCGCTGATTTGCAGCGTTGTAGTGCTGTTCACTGTCGGAATTCTGGTTGTTTCCGATGTTCTACCCCAAAAAGACCAGGCATTAGCAGGAGCCATTTTCAATACCCTCGGTCAATTTGGCACCTCAATCGGTCTGGCAGTCATGGGCGTCATATCGAATTCGGTGACCAAACAATCTCGCTATTCGAACAAAGATTCACCAGATGCCTTAGAGGCTGGTTACCGGGCGACGTTCTGGGCAACATTTGCTTTGATGATTATCACCTGCTGCATTGGTGCTTTGGGTTTACGCAAAATTGGTAAGGTGGGAGCAAAGCGAGATTAGGGAACCGATGCCATGTAACTGCGCAGTCGACCGCTGGTAGCCCGTTTACGGCCAGAAAATCCCGACTCCGGCGGAGCCTGCACATGCTCGTAGCTATCTCGGATATGTTACTCCCAGTTCGCTAACTTTTCCTACTCGATCAAGTGGCCATCCACATCATCAAGTCGGGCCTCAGCTGCTCAAGTAGCTTTACTCTATGAACCGGGGGCCCCGTTCATCAAGTATATGCAGCGGCCCGTTCATAAAATCTGACTTTGTGGATATAAGGCCGCCGTTCATCAAGCTAGGCTACTTAATCCGCTGGGCGGCCACTTAATCAGATCAAATTTTGATGAATTGGGGGTAATAGATTGCCTTGACCTCAGACCTTTAATCGTAATACGCATATTGGAGCGTGGGTCCATGTTCTAGATATAATGGTGAACTTCGATTGGTCTAGCTCTCTCCAGAGACGGAACCCTCGCTATATTGCTCATCATGGTACACACCACAGCCCTTGACCTATGACCAGCAAACAATACTTGTAAGTCTTAACGAATTATTCAAAGATCTAAAAAGGGCAGTATTGGCAAATGGTCCGAAGTGAATTGTGTAAATAGAGCCGACCTAGCAAACGTGCCCATTGCACCCGCATCGAACATTCCTTTTCCCCTACAAAACCTTCTATCTGACGGAAAGGGGGCAGCAAGGTACGATATAACTTCAAGTCAAAAAAGCAATTGCGACATACCACCTTAGGCGAATTCGTCTTTTTCTTCCCGAGCAAAATTTCATCATCGTGCAGATCCCACACTTTGTAAGCGAATCGAGTCAACGATGAGAAGAACTCTGCACCTAGACACCTTTGGTCAAGCTCTTCTTACTGGTAATCTATGTAGGCTCTTGGTACTTGACGTCACGCCTCTAGAAAAAACCATTGGGTACATGATTTCGAACGCTGCTCTGTTCTTTCTTCAAGTCTGCTTGCTCATGGCCACCTCATTACCTATCCACGCGGAATGCACATCGTCAAAGCTATCAAGTCTTCAGGAGCCGGATGAAGAAACCTCACTTCTCGAGTCCAATCATAGTACCAATTCTCCATGGACATTGGCGAGAGACTTACCCCAGGAGCAGTGCTCGGATACCCCTAGACCTGTAGACGAAGAAGCTATACTTGTCTCCGAGTCTGATCATGGGAAGGTGGATGCAAAGCTTGATCCTAGTATCCTTGGCGTTATTTCCATACTAGTACTAGGTGGGTAATGACTTCTAGTTAGTATGCTATGTTACACGGGAGTACCGCTTTGCTCACAACTCCTGGGCCGGGCTACAGGTGTCTTTATAGCAAACGTCGACATCACGATTGTTCTTGCAACGTACAGCACGATTTCGTCAGAATTTGGTAGTTTGGAAAATGCGAGTTGGCTCCTTGTCACATATACCTTGGCCCTGTGCGCGATCCAGCCAACTGTACGTTGCAATACTGCTATTGATTCTAGAAACAGACTCGGGAAAAATTTGCTGAAACGGGTCGTTGGCAGTATGGCAAATTGAGTGATATTTATGGCAGGAAAGCTATGCTGATTGTTGCCTATATCTTTTTTACTCTCGGTTCCGCTTTGAGGTATGGACTTTCGGAGAGATTTATCAGCTGCCTGCATTATTTATCAACTTAAGCTGACTCGAGTCTCAGTGGAGCAGGTGCGACTTTATGGCAAATTGTGCTTGGACGCGCCATTGCTGGACTGGGAGGCGCAGGTATGACATCTCTAGTCTCCGTCTTGATCGCGGGTAAGACAAGTCGTCTTTCCTAAGACTGCTGCATCTAAGCTCAAAACATGCAGACAAGGTCCCGCTACAAGATATTGCGACATGGCGTAGCTATGTCAATGTCGCTGGCACTGTCGGAAGAAGTGCCGGCGGACCCATTGGTGGGTTGCTGGCGGATACGATAGGTTGGCGATGGTAATTTCACAGAGCACAGATGAGAAGTTTTGCTGCAGGCATGCTGACTCGGTCTGAGGTCATTTTTGATTCAGTGCCCATTAGCGGTTCTAGCCATTGTGCTCGTTGCGTTGAAGCTTGATAATCATCAACATGAAAACGCGCCGGTCGACACCAAGAGCCGGTCGAAAAGCAAGCTCCGTCGCATCGATTTCTTGGGCTCTATATTGCTTGCTTTGACGCTTGTGGGTCTCTTACTTGTCCTTGATCTTGGAGGTCAAAAGTTTCCTTGGGGGGACCCAGTGATCTGGGTAATTTTCACCTCCTCAGCGGTGCTGGGGCTTCTCTTCTTATTGGTTGAAGGATACGTGGCACGGGAACCTATGTTTCCCTTGCAGCTACTGGTCCATAGAGACGTCGTGACAGCATACCTAGTGAGCGCTTTACAAGCCGCTGCTCAATTCGGTGTATGGCTCCCTATGACTCACTCCGAAGGCAAAGAATTTGTAGGCTAAAGGCTCATTCCGTGTTCAGGTGATATTTACCGTACCATTATATTTCCAAGTCACAGCAAAGGTCTCGGTGACCAATGCAGGGGCTCGCCTGATCCCTGCCGTGGTCGGAAACGCTATCGGTGGCCTCATTTCTGGTGTCATCATTAAGCGGTAATATATTAATGTTCCAACCTTCCTATGAGCGACTAAAAGTCAACAGGACATCTTCTTATAGACTGCTGACGTTAGCTGGTACGCTGTGTTCCTCGATATGCTATTTGCTGTTGATAGTTCGATGGCGAGGACACACGTCTATTTGGGAATCCATGTATATTGCCCCGGGCGGCTTCGGAATGGGCATTGTGTTGGCCAGTACATTCGTAGCCCTTGCCGCAGGAGTCGATGAGACTCACATGGCAATTGCAAGTACGGGCTTGTACTTGAGTACGAATATTGGGGGCTTAGCAGGCCAGAGTCTCACGAGCAACGTGCTGCAGGCTACCCTTAGGACTGGGTTGAATACAGGATTGAAAGACCTCCAGGATAGCCAGACAGTATGTCTTCGTGGACTTTTAGTTTGGGCATAGGTATCAAATATTGTGGCTAACGGCCTTGTTCTCTTTGTAGATCACGGAGAGAGCTCTATCAGATTTGGAGTATGTTAAAGGACTGAAGGGTCATGTAAAGGATGTCATCATGGATTCCTACGTGCATAGCTTCGAATATACCTACTGTCAGTATTCCCATCTTTGGTCGATTAACCCGAATTATATCATATCGTACTGAAGCGTGCTTTGTGAACAGACATGGCCTTAGGTTGCTCGGTGCTGGCGTCCTTGATAGTGTTCTTTATGAGAGAGCACAGTCTAGGATGAGCTATCATATTTACTCTTTTACATCCAATGGCATCGCGGCTTAGCGTAAGCGGTGCCGCTTACGCCAGGATGTAGAGCCCCTCTTCGTGGGCTATTATCCTAAGACATTTGGTCTTATTTTGATAATTTACTGTTGATTCTCTTCAAATATTGGGGCCTGACTTTGTCGCATCCGCTCTTCCTGGTCATTTCCACGGGCCGCTTTGCCATTTCACAAGCAACATGTACAAATGAAATGCACTCGGAGCCGTTGCGCAGATTCCGTTTTGAGGATTGGAATAGAAGGGTCACGTGAAAGCTCGGTCTCCTTTGTAGCTGCGGCTGGATTGTCAATGGATGTAACGCCTAGTTCGTGGGCGAATGAGAAGACTCATGGTCCTGACTTCGATCTCAGCTTGGGCAACTTTGAGGCTGTAAGGACACCGCGATTTGATCCATTCGAAGATGTGATATAATTGATACCGAAGAGGCAAAATGGTGAGATAACGCTCGGGATTTGGCTGAGAAATGAGGATATGAAGAAGCTAAGGGTGAATGAGGATGTTTCGAGGTATGGAATCCATTTGACTTTCAGTAATTCTTCGAATCAGTGGACGAATTGCGTACCTGATATTGCCTACTGGCAGGTACAGTACAGTACATTAAGTTAAATTTATGGCTTTTATGGCGGCCACAGACATCTCATCCTGTCAGCATGGAGATTGGTCAAGTCACTTGACTTAAGTATTCTCTACAATTTAGGAATCTCTCGATAGATGACTTTCAATATACAGGGGTAATGGGTGCAAGTATTCCGTACCGCATCAGTGAAGCTTTTGTTGGTCAAGGGGTCGCGACATTTGGCAAATTAAGGGGATCCACCTCCTTGCCGTCATAGCCATTTCGAAAGAAACTTTAGCTTTTCATATACATAATGATTACATAAAAGCAGATTCATTCTGCAAGAGCTTCCATATGAGCGCAACGATGCCTATAGAAGCCACAGATATCATCGCAATACCCAAGAAGATCTCCAACCCGTGAACCTCCGTGGCAGTATTGTACGCGAAGAAAACAGCACCTATAGCAAAACAGCAACAAAAGATAATCGGTACGCTGAGGGCGATATCTCCAAGTTCTGTTGCTTCTACCCGAGGTGCTTTGATCATGGCTGTGATCTCTTCATCGAGCCGATGGGCTAATTTGGTCTCTGAAAATTCTTCTTTGACGCGTCGTTTGCCGTTCTCGCCCATCTGGTGTAGCTGGGCGTCTGTCATTTCGTGGAGGACCCTGTGCATCACTTCTGTCCATTGATCGACCTTCTCGACAGATCGGAGCCAACCGGTCTCGGGGTCGAGCACTGTTTCAAGGGGTCCTCCGCTGTTGGCTGCTAGGACCGGAACTCCCGCTAACATCGCCTCCAGAGGGACGATGCCAAAGTGTTCGTTTGAAGGGGTGTAGATGAGAAGTTTGGCGGCGTGTAGAAGGGATGCTTTGAGCTGGGCGGGTACGGAGAGTAGGAAGAGCACTTCGATATCGCCTGGGATGTTGGATGCAGATACGATATTTTTTGTGGTAGCGTGCTTGAGCTTTAGTGAATCTGCTAACGATTCTAGCTGTTTAAGACACCTGGCATTTTCTTGAACTCGAGTGTCGTAGCCACCTATTCGGGGTCAGCACTATTCCCATTGAATAGAAAGTATGACATAGGCTACACGACATACCTGCAATCACTAGACGCACTCCTTTGCGGGCTGTAGGCTTCAGACCAGCAAACGCTTTGACGGCGAGACTAACATCTTTCCTACGATCGAAGCGGTTGATACTTAACAAAACTTTCTTTCCCTTCCATAGTTCTTGGCCATCTTGCTTTTCATGTGTGCCCATCTCCATATCTTTCGTGTCCACGGAAGGGTATACGATACCTACCCCTCTCTCTCCGCCCAAACCCTTCCATACGCCCTCCACTACCCCCTTCGTAAAGCCACTATTCGCTACTATCCTGTCTGCGCCCCGTATTCCCCATCCTTCCCACCAATCGAAAGCGATTCGCCATATCCTCATATACCACCTCTTTCTTCCTGGGACGAGCAACAGGTCAGGGAAATGACAGTAGAATAGTATTCTCTGATCCTCCCACCACCATCTCAAGAATGGAATACCAGCCGACAGCTGGTCCACAAAGAAGGCCGTGGGCTTGAGTTTCTCCAATTCTCCACTCCACGTTATGGCGAGTATGAGATGGATTTGCCTTAGGACGGAGCAAAGAATTTTAAAGCGCCCGAGGATTGATGCTGGAAATAACCAGCCCCCTCGCACCCGAACATCCAATGTACCATCTCGAGCTTCTTCAAAGCAGTGGTCTGTATCGCGGTAGGAGGTAAAGACTGTGACTTTGTGGCCTAGATTTTGCAAACCGACCGCTGCATCGACCACGAGACGTTCTGCACCGCCGATGCCGAGGTCTGGGTGGAAGAAGACGATTGACTTCTCTTTGGGAGGCTCAGCAGGTTGTGCAGGCTGTGCTCTTTTCTTGACATTGCGCTCCATACGAGACAAAGGTATCAAGTTTGTGTATGTGTATGTATAAGCAAAGGAAGAGCTCTCGTTTCTCGAATTCGAGAGGCTGATGCCAAGCTCGGCATTGAGGGCATGATTTGCAGCGGCTTCTCGCGCCTGTGAGCGGCCACTAATTTAGTTCTAGGGCGAATGAGGGGGAGGCTCAGGAGACTAAGGGGGGACACTTTCTTATTTGCAGCATCCTTTGTTTCAAAGCCTTTCGCTGTACCCCTCTCTCATTACTTCTGCAAGGAAAATCCCAGCGGCAAGGTAAGGTCATCTCATTCTCTTCTCTTCTCTCTTCC
This sequence comes from Lecanoromycetidae sp. Uapishka_2, assembly GCA_035521555.1. Classification (NCBI taxonomy): domain Eukaryota; kingdom Fungi; phylum Ascomycota; class Lecanoromycetes; species Lecanoromycetidae sp. Uapishka_2. The sequence continues at coordinate 17,000 of JASZXT010000326.1, forward strand.
CTTCTGATTTCCCTTTCCTTCAACTCAAAGGTCTTGAGCCTTTGAATGACAGTCTTTTCTGCAGCGATTCCTTTCCATTGCAATACACTCATTTTCGCTGGTCGATCTATTCCCGTCTGTCAAATTTGACGCCCTCTCATTTCACCGAGTTTCTTTGTGCCCTCAAATCATCTCCGACTATCGTTGAACAAAGGCCGTTCCCTGCTTATCATCTTCGCAAAAACCGGCACATTCCCCATGAGATTCTGGAAAATTTCAAAAGCCAAATGCATCTCTCAGCATGGACAGCCTTATACGGCTCGGTCATTGCGACTGTAGCAACTCCAGTGTTAAGCACTCAGCAGCATAATGATTATCACGATCATACTCGTCGAGCCACAACCACCACCCCTATGGTCTTTGCTCATTACATGATCTCCTATCAACCCCCGGGCCTTGACTACTCCAACGACATCACTCTTGCCAAAGCTGCAGGCATTGACGCTTTTGCTGTAAACTACGGTGGCTGGGGCAATGCTTTCGAGTACTTTTCTGAGTACCTTGATAAATTTTACAAGACCGCCGAACAGATGGACTTCAAGCTATTCATCTGTTTCGATACCACGAGCGTCACCGATAAGAACATGGTTACTAATCTTACCAACTTCTATGCTTCTAGTTCTGCACAAGCTAAGGACGCCGCTGGCAATATATTCCTGAGTTCGTTCGAGCTGGGTCCACCACCATGGGATTGGAAGAATGATATCGTAGATAATATCAAAGTCCCGGTAACTTTATTACCGGGGACTCTCTCGCAAGACGCGGCATACACAGCGGGAACAAACGAAGGCTTTGGACCCTTCACTTGGGTGCACCCAGCTAGCGACGCCGAGGAGGAGCAAGCTATCGATACTGACTTTGCCGACGAGCGTAATAGCAACGGCGCGCCCTGGATGGCGGGTGTATCACCTTGGTTCTTCAAGCGCATGGGTACTACTATGAATTGGTTGAATGCCCAGGACTCGGCAATTTGGATCGACAGGTGGATGCATCTGCTCAAGGTGAAACCAAATTACATCGAGATCGTCACATGGAACGGTAAGACCTCTGCTAGCTTTTACATACTTAGCTTCCACTGATTTGCATAGATTTCGGTGAGAGTAGCTACATTGGACCCATGGATAGCACGCCGGAGTCGGTTCTTATGGAAACAACTACCACAGGCTACTATGGAAATCTTGACCACACAGCCTTTCTCAAAATGACCAGTATCTTCATCAAAGCCTTCAAAAATGGAGACGAGGAAGTCACAGTCGACCCTAGCGAGGAAGACGTTTTCATGTTCTATCGTATTCAGCCTGTTGATACTATGGGCTCCGATAGCAGCTACCCCGACAATGCATGGCCTCTACCTGAAAATTCCAGCTATATTAGCAATAATGTGTACATCATTCCATTCCTGGCTGAGCCAGCAACAGTCCATTTGAGCTCGGGAGGAGCTCCTTGGGATATGTCTGCGCCTGCTGGTCTCAGTAAGGGGATAGTCTCCTGGTCGCTGGGCAACCAGACATTGACTGCGAGCCGAGCGATTAATGGCAAAACATTGAACAAAGAAGGACCCGCTATTGTGAGCCAACTGGAGAGATACCAAGGGAATGTGGTAGCTATTTGAGACGTGTCAGATTTGTGTGACGGATGTTGTGGGCAGAGCCGCCAGGCAGGACCTTTTCGATTCTAATGACCGCTTCGCGGGGCGATGTATTATAGACTTGATTACTCCCTTGTTGTATATAAATTAGCTTGCGAAATCAAGGACAGTAGCCATCTTTGCTCATTTCTTCGGGTAGAAACGCCGGTAGGAACGCCGGTAGGACTGCCTTTGAAATCACTTTCTCATTTTATATTGACTTTCTTTTGCTCATTGTGAGGGAAGACCAAGCGAGCACCCCAAACGGTGCAACGCCAACATCTCAACAAACACGTGCTAACGCGCGTAACCCGCGTCTTGGCGTCTAGCCAATGGTGGACTCCACCTCGCAATTGAGTCTCTGAGCTTGGGCTGCAGTAATTGAATGTACCTCGTTATGCATGCATCACTTGCCTGAGGGGTGTATGGAGATGACAGCAGCGGGGTGACGCCCTCATCGCAGGGAGGACATGCACAATGGCGAAGCGAAAAGTGATCGAGGACTCCGACGACGAGGACAATGACAGCCTGTCTCCAGAAAGGAAATCTACAAGAACAGACCTTGATGATGGTTCTATCGTGGAGGACAAAAGATCCGCAGCGGCCGAAGACCAGCATCAATCAGCTGAGCAAAGCACAGCCTCTACAGGTATAATTGGTCGGCCCCCACGTACCAGCGGCGTTGCTAATCCCTACAGAGACAATGAATCGAGAGATTTGTAACGCCCACAGAGCATTGATCGAGCCTAGTCCTGACAACAGCCTCCCCGCCAAAAGATCCATCACTTCATCCCAGCAGCAATCTTCTTCTTCACCTACACCGTCGCGATCAAGAATACAGAGATCAAAAACTTCCGTGGAGCGGCCAAGGGCAAAGAAGCCGTTGAAGAGATATAGCTCACACAACCATGATGTATTCGATTTCCGTGAAGATAGTGAAGGAGGGCCGGGGGAAAGAAACCTTTATCGCTTGGCGTCGTCGGGTGCAAAGAAGAAGCAGAAGGCCATTGACAACGTGGGTCAGAAGCATAGTACATTGGCTATGTCTAGCGGGGACACTGAGCTCATAGGAACTGGGGAAAGGTACATTCCAAATCCTGCTGAGAGCAATGCAGAAATCTGGGCGCCGATGCCACCTCCTGCCGCAAAGCCTATCTCATTCCAACAGACGCAACCCAAGGAGATAGGTACGCTGCCAAAGGGCGATTCGACGCCTCTCACATGGACGCCGGCCAGTCTCAAATCTCTAGACGAGACAAGATCATTCAAGATGACTCACTCAGACGACCGAGTGCCTACTCCTACGATGTCTTCAAAGGGAAGAAGCGATGGGGGCCAAGATCCTTTTCATGACAGCACTGAGGGCCCTTTAAAGCGGCCGAGATTACATATAGATACCGAACCCGCTGATAGAGAGGAGGCTGGTCTGATAGATCCGAGCTCCAGCGCTTCCATCATTTCGCCAAGTAAGACCATCACGGTCACTAAGAGTGCTTCTTCTTTCGAACCATCATTTGTCGGTGGGGATTTGGGAGGCCGCGAGCTGGAGTCTCTAGAGCGTCTCCACCCGGGATCCGGAATTATAAATCCGATTGTGCTTCTGCCTCAGCTTCCTCAACATGATGAAGGTCAGGATGAGCTTTCGCTCTTCATATCTAACCCAGAAACCGAGAGCGAATTCTCAACCAAAAATCCCATGAGAAAGGAGGTGAACGAGCCCGTGTCCAATGAGCTCGGTTCTGATGACGCTGAAATAGGTCTACCCAAAGACCAATACAAGCCGCGGCCTAGTAAATCTCGATCTGGCTGTGGTAATGAGGAATCCGCTGGTTCTACTAGTCCCTCAAAGGCACCAGAAGCAATAGTGAAAAGAAACCGCAAATTTCAGAGACGAAAGACCACTGCGTTCCATGAGTTGGTACCCAAAGAAGAGGACGACGAGGATGAAGAGGAATTTGTGGTTGTCAACCAGCCGGCGCTTGAGATTCCCAAGCGTAGATCGAGAAAGATCCTCGCGGAATCGGAGGAGGAAGACCCAGACGCGACAGACGCTATGGATGAGAGACGATCAGGGCGTGAAATGGCGCCTCAGCTGCCTGCCAAACCCCAACAAGCAAAGAAGCAGAGAGGTAGGCCTAAGAAGGCAGTCAATGAGCCTAACCAAGATGAGGTGGCGGCCGCACTTCCGGACGCTCCTAATCACGGAGACGAGGAATTAGAGATGGATGTTAACGTCGATACTCGTAAAGGGTTGGCATTGGATGATAAGTCTACCAATCTCAAGCAAGCGAATGTTGCAGTGGAGGACTCTGTGGCTTCAGCAAAGGCTAAGAAGGGACGCAAAAAGAGCAAACCTTGCGAGACTCCAGCGACGATCAGCGAAGGCATAGCCCCTGAGAGTGACAACGAGCTAGCCACTACTCAAGAAAACCAGGATCCACATAGAAAAGTACTCGATGACAAAGACCCAAACAGTGCGCAGTCGAAGCCTGTCGAGAAGAACGCAGCGTCGCCACCACTGCCAAAGTCTGCGCCACTGCCTCCAGAGACCCCTCGCAAGGCGGCCTCAGTGACTCCAAAAGGCCCAGACAAGCACAGTCCGATCAGTAGTGGGAAAGTAGCATATCGGGTGGGCCTGAGTAAGAGGGCAAGGATTGAACCCCTGTTGAGGATTGTGCGCAAGTGTTAGGACTTGCTTCGCAGGGGAGTTCTCGCCTCGATGCTTGAGTTGTGAATGAGTATTACGAGAAAGCAAGAGCATAGGCGCTTGATTTGGAATTCTGGGGTATTTTGGAGTTCTTAGAGCGGAATATACCCATGTGCTGCTGCTTTGGCAAATTGAATGAATTTATGATCTTTCTGTTGAACAGTAGCTTATGGGGATGAGGCAGCCACGCTGTCATTGATGTTGACTTCTCATGGTATTCAACCCTTAATACTACACCCACAGTGTGCAGCATCGATACTGTTTTCAAGGCGATGTTTCTCTGTTGTTCCGATCTTCAGCAATTTGGACAGATCCACAACCTTCCAGTCTCCAATAGACTTGGTACTAGTGCACTAATTTCGATGAGAAGTAGTTAAAGAATATATACGCAACCATCCTCAGAAACGAAGACGAAAACCTAGAACAGTGATCGATTTTGAGCTCGTTGCTGGGCCAACAGAACACCGCTAACCATATATGCTTAGTCGATGTTTAGATCTTGACGAGTCCGCACCTCACGCGTCATTGGTGGGCACTCGGTCTCGACACCGAGAAGTATGAGCAAAGCCACTCCTTTCATTATCACTACTATGCCATTGATAACATAACATCTTAGCATTGCGCTGCAATCCGTCCAGCGACAGCGCAATCAGCGCTCTGCATGCGGACTAACTTTATCAGTACCAACCCCCGCAGTAATGGATCAGTGGCTTGACTCACTATCTGAGGACTGGGTCTCACAACCTCGTTCTCCTCACTCTAGCCCTCCTGTCCTGAGCAATACTTCAAAAGACAGTCCAAGTCCCAGCAATTATGGTTCTCAAAGTCGGATACCCCGCTACAAACCTCGAACAACCTCCGGACTCTCAACGGAAAGTGGGAAAGAGTTGAGACCGGCGCCTTCAATGCGGAGGAGTAGTGAACAGGGCGCATTGAAAGAGAAAAGCTCCTCAAACATCAATGCGTCACAGAAACGTCTTCCGAATGGGCAGGTCAAATCTCAAGGGCTAAATGCGGCTTCGATGAGATTGAGGGGAAGGCAGGCTTCTACAGGGTCTACATCTCCTTTGCAACAGGACACAGTCCAGCACAAGGTCTCTCCGATGAAGGCCTCTGATACGCAAGAGACTCTAGAGTGGAAGACAAGGTTGCTGAAGGAGAACATGGGAAAGGGCGATCTGTTTAGTCCCATTGGATTGGAAGGAGTTTTCAAGCCACCTACGGTCAATGCAAAAGCCAAGAAACCTATGGGAAGGAGGAAGTTGTTTCCAATGGAGGATTTTCCGTCCAGTCCCCCGCAGTATCCCGATCATGCAAAGCCAGGGAAGGCAACGGACTTAGCATTGCCACAACGCGACCTGCTGGATGAGCAAAAGTCTTCTGCACCTACTGCCAATACACGAAAAGCTGCACTGTCTTCGTCGAATGGTTCCCCAGATAGGAGTGTAATCGCAAATACCAAAATCGCAGAGCCAAACTCAAATGCTCTCCAATCGCCGACTCTACCTATGCAGAAAACTCGATCATCCTTATCAAATGAGCAAATAGACTCGCAAGTATCCTCGGACGGAGCAAGACGCAGCGAACCTGGAGACAAGACTCGTAATGAGAACATTAGTCCTTTGTACGTTTCGCGGCACAACACAGTGGACGGTCGTGTAGAATTCGCTGCTATCGACATGTCAGTACGTCGGCTACGCTCCGAGATGGAGAAATTACGGATGCAGCAACAGAATCTGCCAAGTTCACGTTCAAGCGACCATGGAATCGATTATACAGATGCGGGGCTCGGTGGACAGTCCATGCTTCACGACAGAATGGACGAAGCGACGAGTCAATCGCTTCCTGACGATCTGTCCATGGGCACTGATGCTTTTGCAGCCAATGGTGGGTTTGTCAGTCTACATCGAGGAGGTTACTCAAATGACGGCTCTTTTCAAAGACGGCCAGTCAGCCCTTCATTGTTGCCAGATCTGGATGGGCCTAGCCTGAAGCTGCCATCTTCTACTCTCGACCACGGTAAGATATCGCACGAAGCTTCCGAAAGCTTTGCTCAAACCAAATCCAAAACGCCTTCATCACCACCGGAAACACCTCACAGGCGTAGCCAAGGTCAACCTAGTAGCTCTGAAAGGCCTAAATCTTCTGGCAGCCCTTTGAAACTGTTCGACAGATACGACACATTTACGAATGAAAGGCTCGTACGGCGCTTGAGTAAGTTCGAAGCGACGCTGAATCAAGAAATACAGGAGGAGCTTGATCTGGGTAGCGATGGATTACCCTCTACTCCTTCGCCAGGGCCAAAGATGCCTCGACGACGGAGCCAGCGTGAACAATTGATGGATGATAGCAAAGTTCGGAGAGTAGGTAGCTTTGGAGATGGGAATCTTGACGATCATCGCTTTCCGACCTATAAACTACCTCCTGCAGGATCCTCACCCGAGCCGACTCGAGGAAACGAAGATCAGGAATCTCCGCAGGATAGACATGTTCCCGATGTGTTCGGGCTCAATTGTTTACCTTCTAATGAATCCGCCCATAGTCAAGCCAGCAGGCATAGTAGGCAGAATCCACATAGACGAGGATACACGAACGACTCGACAATGGCTAGAGACCTTAATATGAAACATCCAGAAGGGCGAAATGGAGGAGGTGTACGAGATGATTTGGAATTTGAGCAACAGGAAACCATCCAGACGGCTAAGGGAAAACGACTGTCATGCTCTCCGGCAAAGGATCCAGCACCGAAGCGTCGAAGAACCATACGCAACCCGGACGAAGCAGACGAGAAAAAGTTTGAGCTCTCTCGGCGTATGGAAACACAGGAAGCACCAGTGCAATCTTCACATGGCCGGAAACGAAAGGACGCTCGTTACGATATTGATCAACAAGCAGCCGATCCTGATGCGATAGCAAGACGTCCAATGCTACGTCCCAGAGCCCCTACATTGAACCGAGCATCCAACCATGTTCGACAGATGAATGCTGTGGAACCTAGTCTTGCCCATGAGCAATGGAGAACTGAGGACCAAGAGCTTGAGCGAAATCAAAGCAATCAGATCTCGGTGGATGCTCCCACCCAAATTGTTGCAGGAGCTTTGGCTACGGTCGCGCTTAACACAGTACAAGAAATTACAGGGGGTTCTCGGAAGGCCTCCGTCACCACGGCAGATTTCTTCAATGAAGCCCAGCAGATCATGCAATTACTCCGCGCCAAAGGACGCCCACGAAGCAGTCATACGACGGCGGAAACGTCCGAAGTTGATCATCCAACAATCGTGGAAGAATCTGTTGTGGAGGATTCCACTAAGGATGAGTTTTCCAGACCACCTAGCCGCGAGGGACCAAGTCCTCCAAAATTGGGACCGCCTGCTCAATTGAACCCTAGAGTTGTTAGTCATCTTCGGAAGTTTGAGGATAAGGAAGATCTGGGTCTTGCGTTGTCGTCGTCACTGAAGAACCTCCAAATCAGCCAGTCGAACGAGATGTCAGCCCCCAACCGTGACGACACAGAAGCAGATGGATCTGAGAGCGATCCGCCAAATACACGTATCCGAGAAAGTACTATCCAAGCACATAAACGTTCGGATTCCTCGTCTACGGACAATCCTCTGAGCCTCGAAACTCAGAGATCGCAACGTTATCACAGCTCACAATCAACATCTGGCCCATCGACTAGTCGATCAAATCCTACAGGGTCGTCGCACAGCTCGACTAATAGGATGGTCATTGCCCCCGAGACCGTTGCTCATCTGTTGGCGGATGAGATGGCAGGAATGGCATATGATCATCAGAGGCAAGTCTGGGTTAGGCGCAAGAGTACTCCCAAAATCGGCGGCATGGACAATGTGGATCACAGTGCTAGCGAAGGGACCGAAGAAGACTTCTTTCGGGATATACCCGACCTAAGTGTCGATGAAATGGAGGAACTTCAAAGAGTCAAAGAGGCTGTTTCCTCAATCAGGTCTCTAGGGTCTACGAAAGACAAGGTCTCGGTACACGACCTAGCAGTCTCTGCGGAGACGCAAGCAAAAGCTGAAAATCGCGATAAGCCTGCTGTGGACGTTAGACCGAAGACAGCAGATGGCAAATATATCGACCCTATTGACAACAGCTCAGCACCTTCTAAGTATTCTCATTTTGCGTTCAGTGGTCCAGCACCTGGTACAAGTACTCGTGCCACTTCTTGGGGTGACGATGCATTGCCGCCAAAGGAGGTACACTTGCCAGCTATGGCTCGTCTAGCGGTTCCCAGGAATCTTCAAGAGGATTATGACCCCGAAGTGGAGCACGAGATCAGCATTCTCGAAGGTCGTGCATCACCTACTCCTCATCGTCAAAACAAACACAGACAGGCGCGAGTAGTCACCGTCGCATTTTCTTCTCCGTTGGTAGATCACGGGGAACTACTTGACGAGCCGCGTGACGGCTACAATCTCAGGGAAGGGAATAGCAAGTGGGATCTAGAAGACACGCCCGCTCGCAAGGGTACTCAGCGGAATCTGTTCTCCAGCAGACGGACATCTTTCGGCACATCGAAGCCTGCTGCTCGAAGTACCTCGCGTCGACAGTCTATTAGCAATCAGTCATATCTCGCACGGCCAATGTCGCGCCTGGATGAGCAAGACGAGATGTCCTTGGTCCACTGCTCCATTGGTGATCGACATATGAGTATGAAAGTCGCAGTCTCAACGCCTATACCATTGTCAAGAAGTCTAATAGCGCCACCAATGACTAGCCAACAATCCGGCGTAGGCTTCTTTCTCAGCCCATTGCCAGACTTCACTGTCAATCAGGTTGATAGACCAGTAGATAGAGATCTCAAGCAGACCACCCAAAGGCGCAATGTCTTGCCCAATGCAACAGCTGATAATCAGCTTTCGCTAGCGGCTCAAGATCTGGTGAAGACTCTCACTGATCTGCAGCCTTACGAACCATACTGGGAACACATCCGTAGCGTCGATCTCCACAATCGAGACTTACGGTCTCTCCACATGCTGGATGAATTTTGCGGTCGTGTTGAGGAACTTGACGTGTCGAAGAATCAGATCCGTGAACTGAGTGGTATCCCTAGATCTGTCAGGCTTCTCAACATCCGTGGCAATTGCCTGTCAGACTTGTCAGCATGGCACTCTCTCCAGAATCTACAGTATCTTGACGTGTCAGGGAACGAGCTTAGTAGCTTGAGAGGTTTCGGCTGTCTATTTCACTTACGGGCATTGAGAGCAGATGATAACAAGCTGGAGAGCATGGATGGTGTTGAGAGGCTAGATGGTCTTATTAGCTTGAGTCTACAGGGCAATAAATTGCAGACGGTCGATTTTGAGAACTACGACTTGTAAGGTATCTCGAGCATCGAAACTGACATGACTGACGAAGAATTAGGAGACGGCTTACCCACATGAACCTGAGTCACAATGAGCTAATCGAAGTGACCAATATGCATCAGCTCACTGCCCTAGAGACGTGCAACCTGAGTGAGTCCCCAATGTGGCCTTCATCACGCTTCTCATTGCTAAATATATCAGGTTACAACGACCTTGAATCTCTGGACTTCTCCATCTCCGATCCTCTTCATAAACTTCATACCCTTAACATCTCCAACAACAAGTTGACCTTCATCGACCTTGCCGAGGTGCCGAACATCAAAGACCTCAATATCGATAAAAATTCCGTGGGATCAATCGAAAGCTTGAACGGCCTGAAGCATCTTGAGACCCTCTCCTGGCGTCAACAGGACCTCATCCCCGCTTATGGCTTCTCCGAGATACAATACCAGCACTGCCATGAAGTACGCAGCTTGTTCCTATCTGGTAACCATCTTGCAACGTTTGCCCCGTCAACGCCCTTTCTGAATCTCCATCTCTTGGAACTTGCATCTACAGGTCTGAAAACCCTTCCTTCTGACTTTGGCCTGAAATGTCCCAACCTGCGTAGTCTCAATGTCAATTATAACGCCATTCAAGATCTTCGACCGTTGCTCGGGGTATTGAAATTGGAAACACTCCATGCAGCCGGTAATCGTGTGTCTAAGCTGCGGCGAACCGTCTCTGTGCTTCAGCGCCTATGCTTGGAGCTCAAGGAGGTTGACCTTAGGAGCAATCCCTTGACGCTTGGCTATTACACCCCGCAGGAATCAGTGCAGGGCGAGAAGTGTGTAGCACTCCAGAGCTACAAACACAACGCTGATGGTGACGACGAAGATGCCGAAGCCAAGGCTGCAAAAGCCTACGTACTCCCATCTGTCGACAAGGAGGCAGACAATGCATCAAGGGAGCGTTTAGACGAGGACACAAAGATTAGGAGAAGAGTGTATGAGATGATGGTGGTCCATACTTGCAAACAGCTGCAACAGCTAGATGGTTTGCCAGTCAGTCGGAAATTGGTGGGGAAGAGGGATAGAGTTTGGGAGCGTCTGGTTGAGCTGGGGGTGCTGAACGGTAAGAGTGCGATGGGAACAGAGGACTGTATTGAGTAAGAATGCTTGCGTGGATGATATATATCCGGTACGTTATGATGTCTGTAATGTGATATGGCATGGCATGGCGATGGCGTTCATGGCTCATACAATAGAGCAAATGAGGCGCACCGCTTTGATGAAAGTCGGAAGGTATCCATCGCTAAGATCACCAAAGTGACTAAAGTATGACTCAATTGACATCGCAATCTTCTACCTTCATCTTCCATTCAAAGAAACTGTTTTATTATTGGTTTATTTCGCATCATTCATATTGACCTCGATGCGTTTGATAAGTGTTGTCTTTTCCGAGTTCACGTTTCGAAACGAGTAGCAAGACAACAATGCTTCCCGTTTGCAGCACCTCAAAACAAAAACAATGCTAATTCACATGGACAATGGACTCACTTCGCGTCAATTGGCCTTCACTCCCAATTCATCGGAATCTCAAATACCATTCATCGCCCCCACCAGCCCGACGTGGCCACTTGTGCAACAATACCAAGATCACAAACCGCATCAGCTGCACCCTGTTTGTACCACCACGTCACCACAACCCGAGATCGATCTTCTCACCTTTACGATTCCTTTTACTAAGAACTGACTTCCCTCTCATACAAACAAACACCCTGCGACATGATACCCAAACCTCCTTCACACAGAGACTATAAACAACATCTCCGAATCACGGTTCCAACTACACAAAACGACTTCAAACAAACATGTGCATAGAATACTCCGGCGGCCTCACCTACCGCGATGGCTGCCGCAAGCAACAAATGGAAAAGCCACTCATAATTTGCAAATTGCGTCCCACGTACCAAGACGGACGTGCAGGTAATGCGAAAAATTGCAGGAATTATCTGTTTGTGGAATTTGGATGGCATCGAATTGGGAGGTTGGAGTGTCCGGAGCATGTGGACGAGGACGTATGTATTTGAGCATCTTCTCTGCTATCTGTATTAGCGCAGGCAGGACTAATCATCATCTTATCTCAGGTCCTCGACCTCTTTGAGGAATACAAGGCGGAGGATACTAATAGCGACGTCGTAACCGAACTCAACCTTAGTTTGGTGGATACGGGAGATACGCAAAGCACTGACCTCAGAGATGAGATGACGGAGTATGACGAACCTACACCCAAGATCGACGGCACCAAAAACGATATAAACATCCGCAAAACCTTAAAGAAGAAGGAACACTCTAGAAACCCCAGCGATGCCACAACAACATCGGCATCCAGCTCCCACACCACCACCACCACCTC
>JASZXT010000327.1:0-29133 GCA_035521555.1 Lecanoromycetidae sp. Uapishka_2
ACCTCCAATACTACCGTCCCATCCGGCCTTTCCCCGCCAACATCACCCTCGCCTTCTAGCAATATAAGTGTAACCCTTAATTCCCTGACTGCCATGCCCACGGCCACGCAGTGGGTCGCACAAGCTATATCCGCGGCGCTGGAAAACAAGGCGCCCTATCCGACAGTGAAGGCTGAGAATGGGACGCTGGTTGGGACAGCGAGTGGGACCGGGGTTGTGAAGCCGACGGGGGCGCCGTTCAAGGGTGGGGCTAGTGTGGTCGAGATGGGTGGGCGGTTGGTGAAGGCGATGGGCTTGGTCGCTGGTATTGCTGCGGTTTTGTTGTAGAGGGCGAGGGATTGCTTGGGAATCCTGGGTGTCGAGAAGGGTCGGTACTAATGCGTTAATGGATACTGGGTGTTTCGTGACGATAAAGATAATCCAAGGAAGGATGCGTGGGTGTGGGAAGCTTTTTCTTTAAAAAGCATCTTACCCCAGGCAGGCTCAGGCAGTAATGTTTTTACGAGAAGTAATGCTTTGCATAGACATTCGATGCAACAAGATTTGAATCACATCAAACTTGCGAATGATTCTCCGTTCTTTTTCTGCAGACCAAAACTTGCCTTCTGAGTCTAAAGCTTAGTGCAATGCTAAATGCAAACCTCCCACCAAGTCAATATGCTCACATAGGGGTATACCGGGCGAGCAACACCCGCGGCGGAGGAAGTAGAAAACGCGCCATGGATGCATAAAGATACAATGAGAGACGTAACACACAGCCCTGACCTGACTAGAGCGCGCGCTGCACAGCTCTATCCCGTCCAAGAAACTCCTGTACCTATATACATACCATCCTACCCACGTTTTTTCTCTATGAGCGCATGGTAGCTTGATCCTCATTTTGATTTCTGCAAGGTGAGTTAGTCAACCATAAAGCTCCTGGCAAAGGTCGGCGGTCACCATACCAAAGATGCTGCCGCTGCCGCTGCCGCCAGGGAGTGGTCCTTCCCAACTTTGGGCGTGCTGGTGGCCCTCGGCAGCGCGCTGCTTTGAACCAAAATTCCATTTACATACCTCTTAGTCCCAGCATTGCCGTTAATCACTGGTCCAGTCATTGTGGAATGCCGTTTCGGACCTGCCGCAGTGGTAGCCGCTTTACTGGGGGACTGGCTGTTGGTTGAAACTTCGCGGGTTCGAGTTCCAGTACCAAACTTGACGCTTGTGGCTGGTGGTTCGGGTAGCGGACGTGTGGCAGATGGTGTTTGTGAGACCGAATTGTACCTTTTGATTGGCGACGACGAATTTGAAGGTGCGGTGCGGGGCCGAGCTGACGTCTTTGCGGGTTTACCAGAGATAAATTCATGATGAACGGCTTCGTCAGGCTTTATTCGGCGGTCGGGATCCCAGCGGAGACAGCGAGTGATGAAATCTAGGAAAGCCTCATCTTCGCACTTGAGTGCTTGTTGAAGTGATTTAGAGCTCGGGCGTCGCCGTTTGCCTTTTGTTGAGACCGTGATTCTTGGCTTGCCCAGAGAGTCGAAGAAGAGCTTTTTGCGGGTTGATTTCTCAATCAGGTGTTTCTCCGGTGGTCCAAAAACTTCCATTATACAGGCAAGCTGTTCTTGCTCATTCTCGCCCGGGAAAATGGGATAACCGGTCAGAAGCTCGGCAAGGATACAGCCCAAGGACCACATATCGATTGGCATACCATAGGTCATGCCCAGGATGACTTCGGGAGAGCGGTAGAATCGTGACTGGATATACGTATAGACCTTCTCATTTTCGAGGCAGCTAGAGCCAAAGTCGATGACTTTGATCTCAGATCGGGCGGGATGTGCGAGGAGAACATTTTCGGGTTTCAAGTCGCAATGTATGACTTTGTGCGCTTTCAGTAGGACGAGACTACCCAGCAGCTGCTTGGCAAAGCGTCGGATTAACTTTAGCGAGAAGCCTCGGAAATCATGGCATTTGATGAACTCATAGAGATTCATGCCCAGAAGCTCGGTCGAGATGCATAGATGACCACGGAAGTAGAAACTTTGCGTAAAGTTGACCATACTGTGCTTGTTGTGGGGATCCTGAGTTCTGTTGTCAGCGCCGGCATTTCAAGAAAAGTTCGATTCAGAGACTTACCCATTCGCGAAGCTTCTGCAATATGTCAACTTCGACTAGAGCTTGCTGGTGAAACCTCTTTTTGTTTCTGATGATCTTAATGGCCACTAAACCACCCGTCTTGTGATCAATACACCGCACGACTTGCCCAAAGCTGCCCTTGCCGAGAATATCAACGATCTCATACCGGTATGCGAGATGATCTCCAGTAACGATATTGTAATCGCCTCGTTCATCGTCGTACCCAAAGTTGGCAGCTTCCGTGGCCAAGTCTCCAACGTGCTTCTTGGCGTCTTTGGTTCCACAAAAGTATACATCTTTGTAGTCGACGATTTCGCCACGTTCAAAGATGTTGAGGTTTGCTATTTTCAAAGCAGAACCAGGAGACACGCGCTCCTTTGCGTTTGCCCTTCGACTCAATGCATCGACTTCTTTTGCCGCGTTCTCCGTTTCTTTTCGTTTCGCAGCTAGCTTTTTCATCTCTTCTTCAGCTGCCATATCGTCTCTGTCAAGAGGGGGCTCCATGTTCTTCGCCTCTTTCAAAAAGTCTTTGAGACTCAGGGCATTTTGACCCGGTGTTCCTTCGATGTTAGCTCTAGCCGTCTTTTTCGGCCCTGCTGTTCCAGGATCTTTCTTGGGGGTCTCAACCCTGTCCCAAGTACTACTCCGGGTCAGATCAAGTTGCATTTTACTGCTAGAATTGGACGGGTTCCTCGCGCGTGACGGATTAGACCTGTGGGAGGGGCTAGGGCTCGCAAGAATGGGGCCACTCCATGTAGCCGAAGCTGGTAATCTGGGTGGGGGCATGTTATCATGTTTGGGAGGCTTTGGCGGTGGATCAACTTCTCTTTCCGCTACAGTCTGAGCTTTTGAGTTGCTTCGCTTGCGCGTCAAGCTAAGCTTGCGGCGGATGGAGTTCCCGATGGAAGATGCACGGCCATCGAGCGGATTCGTATCCACACTTGCTGTATCATCCTTAGAAGTCTTTCTTGGCTTCTGCAGCCGTGGACCGGTCAACTTTGTTGGTCGACCCTCGGCAACAGTATCGAATGTATTGCATTTCTGGAGTCCATAGCCGAACTCACCGCTAGACTTAGGTAGAGAAGAAGAGATGAAAGGAGATATGGCGGTGCGGCCAGCAGACACGCAATACGAGTCCAAAGGAGTCTGCGTAGCGCTACTGGTATTACTGTTTGCGTGATATGTCAAGGCTTCCGGCCTCATGTTATAATGAGAGCTACTGCTCCGAATTTGCGCCGGCATATGCGCGTTGTCTTCGTCATAATAGTTTGTTGAAAAGCTAGCTTTGGAAGCAGTCATGGGCGTTGTAGGAGTCACCTTTTGGCCTATCTTTGGCGGAGGAGTGATACTGCCGATACTATCCGAGTTTGGTCCGTCGTACAAAGCGGCAATCTTTGTAGAAGTGGGGGTGCTCAAAGGGAGGAGGTTTAACGGAGGTAATCTCAAAGGCTGCAGGGTCCGTCTATTTGTGTTTGTCCCGCCACTCACTTTCCTCTCCGTTGATAATTCTGTCTCAACATCATGAGCCCTGTTTGAGCGGTTAGATCTATCGTTCTTGGGCGGTTCAGGGTCGATGGGCGATGGTATATCTATAGAGTTCGATGCGCTGTTTGAACTGCTTGCATCAAGTCCTAGGCTGAACTTCCGGGCAGCAAAGAAAGGTGGTTGGTCGAATTCCGCCTTGGGTGATTCGTAGGCTTTGGGTATAGCTGGAACAGGCGGTACGATTTCGTCGTCGCCAATCGAAGCATTGTCACCTCTATTTTTGAGGGTTGGAAGCCTTGAGGCTGACAAGCTCTGAGAGATGCGCGAGGAGCCGGTTGAGGCTAGAAAAGAGTTGTAGCTTGTCGTTGACGAATTGGAAATGCCTGAACTGTATGACTTACGATTTGGATCTGGCGTCGTCCGCGAGGAGGACGGAGTCACGCTTTTTCTAGGTATCAACGAGGGCGAAGGAGCGGTCTGCCGCCCTACGCAGGGAGGCGGGTCCAATTGTGAGAGGGTAGGGGGCGTGAAGGGCATTGGTGGTGGATTGGGCATCATTGACATCCTTTTCAACCTGCGGGCATCTGTTGGGCTGATAGTACGAGCGCCCAGACCTGTCGCGTGCGCACTGCCAGGCATCATGGACAGTCTTTTGTTCGATAAGGGCGTGTTCGGTGCTTGGAACCCTGCTGCGCCTGGAGATCGAGATGAACTGACAGGCGAATTCAGTGTGGGATCAGGAGTACTGATCGGGGTGAAAAACTCCTCTTGGACGAAAATCTTCCTTGGAGGAGGCTGTAAGGATTTTGTCTTGTTGTGTCGGCTCGATTCAAAGCTTCTATGTTGGGTCTCCGAAACATTTGGGCGGGCAGGAAAGTCAGGCGGATGTGTGGACTCCCCAAGTCCAGCTTGCGCTAAGCTGGGCCTCCTATGCGTTTGTTCTTGCCCTGGATCATCCGTTGTGAAAACTCCAGGACCGACAGACTTCCGTGGGGCTCTCATCACGCCAGGGCCATTCAAAGGAGCTGCGAAATAGGTCTTGCGCCGAGCTCTGGCTGATGCAGATCCATTGGAGACCGCTGTAGGCTCTGCGGTTGCTATTGCCTGCCCTCTTTGTTGCGCAGTACTGTTTTGACGACGCAGTGACGAGTTGTTGAGGCCAATGCGGGAACCAAGATCAGCGGAATCTACCGTCTTAAAAGGCCCATTCAATCCAGGCCGATGAGGGATTGATATCGAGCCATTCGTTGTCCGGCCCAAGCCATATGAAGAACCTACAGGTTGTGGAAATGAATCGATATCAGGTTCGACAGATCCAATACTTGCGTGAAAGTCGTCGAAATTGACAGAAGGAAGGAAGTCAAAAGAAGACTGCGAAGTATCACGTTTGCTACTTGGAGCCCCGGAGGCAAAGCTAAATCTGGCACTGCTGGCAGAGGCTTGCCTGGAGTGAGAGGCTTGCGGAGCGTTGGGCGCAACTGATCGTTGTGGTGAGTTTTGATGGGAGAGGCTGTTGTAGGCAAGCCTGGCAAAGTCAGCAATTATATCAAATGGTCTGCTTTCTCGTACCGTTTTGATGGAGAAGATTTCAAGGAACTAGAATTTGGTAAAGCTCTTTGATCCCTGAATGTCTGGTCCCTGAAGGACGATTGTCTCCTCCGGGCAGCGGGAGTAGGGAAAGGGTCAGGTCTCATGCCTGCTGAAGGCGTAGGCTCTGCAGGACGCGCAGGTGTTGTTCCATTGGACGAGTCCTCTTGCACTCTCTGGTGTCCTTCTCCTGCATTTGCTGTCAGTAGGCGATCTTACACGGCAGCTTGCATTACTTAGCCAGGCGAAGGCCCAAACTTACCACCCATGCTCGATGCAGCGATTCGGATAGGCTCCCTATCTGCTGATATTGTGTCCCTACTGCCCCAAGCAGCATTGACCCTGTCACCATTTGCTATTGTCCTCCCAGCACTGAATGTGGGCTGCATCTTGATGTTGTTACACAGCGAATTTAAGCCCAACGATTACGGCGCCTATGCTTTACACAACCATCCGCACACCTGATATTGATACCCAGCTCTTCAATATCCCTCCAAACCGTCAAAAACTAGGTGTGGGCCTTACATATCTCGGTCATAACCCCATCCTCAAGGGCGTCTGTAGACAGATCCTTGGTAGTCCAACCTAGCACTTTCAGGCCAATCCAATGAGGTTGGCTCTCCTGAGAATTATGAGCATTGAGAGCATAGAAACGAGTCGCTGTCCTGCAAAGTGACTACCTTACTTTTCTGCAATGGTGAAGAAAGGGATTCTTAGTTCAGCATCGCAGCGACGGGCTTGGCATAGGAAACCAGGGGTCCATCACCCTTGTCCAATCATGTATCAGTATCGCCTTGCTACGAGTTTAATGCGAACTTGACAGCATCTCAAAATCTAATATACGCCAGCACTTTGATGCTATCAGTCATTTACAGATCACGACAATACTTTCCTTTAGAAGTCGTCAAATTGCGACTCGCATGATACTGTCTTTGATTTCTGTGAGATGAGCCTGGAGCAGCATACTTGATTGATACACTCTGGTATGGCTGGCGAGGATGAGAAAGAGAAGGCGGAGAAGCTTGCGGCAGCAAAGAAGCGTGTAAGTTGTCTTCTCAATATGTCACGCAGCGACCGTGCTGAAAACATCAGTATGATCAATTAAAGAAGCAGAAAGGCAAAACACAAAAAGCAGGAGGTTCCCAGAAGAAAGACGACACCGAAGAAGCCAAGGACGTAAATACAAGCAATTCGGAGCAAAGAGAAGATGATCCAAATAAGCCGCCACGGCCGGACACGGACGGTGCGAACGAGGAGCGTCCACCGCAATACCCAGAGACTAGAGACGAAGTCGACACGGAGAAGCAGTTGAATGACACCTCCGAGACAGCAGTGCAACCAATTCACAAGCGTCAGCCTTCATTGAGCCTACAGTCTAAAATGCGCTCCTCGTCATTCCGTCGAACATCAGTATCACAAGGACCTTTGTCCCCTAGTGCGAACGGAGCCAAGTCGCCAGATATTCCGTTACTCACGCCTGACAGTGATTCTGTGAACTCAATCTACCGCAAGCAGGCTGCGCGCTTGGACGAACTCGAGAAAGAGAACAAACGACTAGCTAAGGATGCTCAGGAATTTGAAAAGAAATGGAAGCATACCGAAGAAGAGCTCGAAGACTTACGGGAAGCAAGTGGAGAGGTCGCAGAGCTGAAGTCCAGGGCGCACAAGGCAGACGCTCAAATTGAAGAGCTCAATAAGATAGTTCGTCTATGATTCTGTATCCGTTGCCACATGAGCTAAGTAGCCCCACAGAAACAAGAGAACACCTCCCTCCAGCGCCAGAATTCCCAATTACAGTCCCAGTCTTCGAAGCGACATGTCTCCTCGCCTAGCCAAGCAACCGCTACGGGCAGCCCTCTCTCCTCCCTACAAGCTCAGCTTGACTCGAAGAGCTCAACAATTGAATCCATGGAAATGGAAATTTCCAACCTCCGTGCTCAAATGCATAAGTCATCTTCTACCACAAATGCTCACTCCGAGCAGGTCTTGGCCCTGGAAGAGAAGCTCAAAAGAGCGGAGATTGCCGCCGGTGCCGCTCAGCGTGAGCTCATAGACGTGAGAAAGAGCTTGCAACGGGCGAGTGAGAAGGCCGTCAGAGAAGGCAGCGAGCGAACTTCTACAGACGCCAAGATACGTACTTTGGGCCGAGAAGCTGAAGAGTCGAGAAGAAGTGCCGAGGAATCTATGAAGAGAGTGGAGACACTTGAAAAGAAGCTTGCTGCATTGACGACTCTCCACAAAGATGCTGACGGACGGCGACAAGCTGGTGAGAAGGAGCGTGAAAGACTAGAAAAGGAAGCCAGTGATATGCGGCGAAGACTTGCAGGGTTGGAAAATGAGAACTTACGACTACGAGAGGAGAGGGAGAGGGCAAGGAAGCGAGAAGTTTCAGGGGCTGATGACGCAGGAGTCGATGAATTGGAGGACGAAGAAAGGAGTCGACTTGAAAGCAAAGTCCGTGGACTCGAAGGCGAAGTCTACGAGCTTAGACGGGGCGTCTGGAAAGATAAGAGAAGGGAACTTGGCGTGCCCGATGAAGATGGCATGACCAGCCCAGGCTCCAAATTTGATGAGATCGATCTTACAGGTGGATCTCCTTCATACAGAAGACAGAGTATGGCAGGAGGCAGGGGATCAAATTTTGCGAATGTACTTAGCAGTGGATTCAATGCGTTTACGGGTGGTGAGCCAAGAGAGCACCAAGATGTGTTTGATGGTGGCGACGATGATTTCGATGAGGATGCTTTTAGATTGGCGCAGGAAGAAGAGGCGAGGAAGAGGGTGGAGAGGGTGAAGGAGGTTAAGAGAGGCTTGAAGGACTGGGAGGGTTGGAGGATGGATATTGTAGATATAAGAGTTGGTGGAGGTGGGGCTGGGGAGATTTTTGATGTATAGCACTTTGACAAGATAGAATTTGGCTGCTATCTCTACGATTCAAGGAATGTGAAATCGAAAGCCTATGGAGAAGCTCCACCTTTCTGCAACAGAGTCCATTTCGAGGAAGCACAGCTCATTGTGAGAACGATATAAATTGTTAGGACATGAGATACGAAGTAGAGAACGTTGAAGCTTGAAAGTCAATTGCCCAGAAGAACAGGGGCAAGGCTGAAAGTCAAAGCCGCGCGCTTCCCGCGCTTCAGACAACAGACCGAGGACCAAGCATCTTCGAACTTCGAAGGATCAAAAGTGCGGGGTGCATGGTTCATTGGTAACGCACAATGCGTAATCAGTCAACTCTTCTGGACAGTTCCCTACGTGGTATGTTCTATCCGTTGACGACATTTCAGAAAGCCTGCGCTTTAGACATTATTCTCTGTTTCCCACCATGAACGCTCCTTCTGAATCTGTCCCTACACCGTCCATGCCACCTCGAACCTCTCAGAGGCTCTTGAATAAGGTCGCCATCGTTACTGGCGCTTCATCAGGTTTGGGACGCGCTATTGCCATCGCATACGGGGCCGAAGGTGCCATCGTAGTCTGCGCAGACCTTGACCCTATCGCAAAAGTACACATCAAAGAGGATGATGTCAAGCCTACAACAGAAGTAATTATTGAGCGAGGTAGCAAAAGCATTTTTGTCAAGTGTGATGTTGGAGACAGTCAAAGCGTACAAAATCTGGTCGAAGATGCGGTCCGGACATACGGGAGACTGGACATGTGAGATATATCCTCCCCTCCACGACGAATCAGGTTGCTGATCTTGGGATGTAGAATGGTCAACAATGCAGGCATTGCACTCGAGGGTGGCCGTCCAAAGCCTGTTCACGAGACTGATGATGAGACATTTGATACTACAATGAGAGTGAATTCGCGAAGTGTCTTCCTGGGCTGCAAGTATGCTGGCAAGCAGATGATCCAGCAAGATCCACACTCCAGTGGTGACCGAGGATGGATCATCAATACAGCATCAATTATGGGACTGGTCGGGTTAGCAGGCGCAGTCGCCTACACTGCGTCGAAGGGTTCTGTTGTTCAGATGACCAGAACCGTGGCGCTGGATTATGCCCCTTATCGCATACATTGTAATGCTTTATGTCCTGGCTGTGAGCATTCTCGTCAGGCTGAGGGGAGGACGAGATGATACTGATAAGGCAACAGTCACCAAGACTGCAATGCTCAAGCCTATGACGGATGATGAATCGGTCGCAGGCCAACTCAGCGCTGCTCATCCGTTCAGAGGCCTCGGTGAGCCCGAGGACATTGCCAAAGCAGCAGTATTCCTTGCAAGTGATGATGCGAGCTGGGTGTCTGGTATTCCGCTTCCAGTCGATGGTAGGTGCCCAAAAAGTGTTCGCGTGCTTTTACCACGTCACATAACTAAAGCTGTCACAGGTGGCTACGTAGCTCGATAGTATCATCGTGGCCTCTCCGGAATGCTACTCGAACGGCGGCATTCACTGCTTCCAGCTATGAGTAGTATATTCGATTGAGAGAGCAGAATACCATCACATCAAATTGACAGTTGCATCGTAGTGGCAAATCAGCAGAATTTTCCTGTCGTGTAAGTTTACTAAGCGCAAGGCTGATGTGGCGATTAGCTTAATGAGGTAGACAATTTTGGGAAATGGAAATCGCATATTCTTTTGATCTAAGATTTTCTACTGTGTCGTCAGTAGTCCCACGTTCAGCAGATGATGCACTTTAACGTTCCACGCATCGTCTTCAGAGTGCAAAACAAAATAGAAAGCTAGGTCAAAGGGAAATATTGAGTTTTGTCGCGAGACAGCAAATCTATCAATTTACGAAAGCAAGCCCAGCAAACTTCTAAGTCAATTCATCCAGAACATCTTGCACTCTCGCCTCAACTTTAATGGCAACCTCATCAAAAGTTCCATGAGCTCAAGAAGCCTTTCGAATGATCTCCATACGCTCATATGTTTGCCGGTCAGAGACCAAGGCCTCGCTTTCCTCAAACTTATGTCCATTCTCGTCACCTTTCCGATACAGCATTAAAGTCCAGTCCTCTGGTAGCAATTGGCAACTCAGAGCCGCCACCAGTATGCCTATCATCCAAGGCCCGTATCCAAATTTTGCGGGGCACGTCAAGGGGGGTAGCCCAAATACTAAGAAGTTTTCTTCCTGTTTTTTGGCTTCGTCTGCTGTGCAGTGCCACCTTGATGGAACAAACGAATTCGCGTTAGAGCCCCAAATGTCTGATTTCCGGTGGCATTTTTCGAAATTTGCTACCACCGATTCTCTTTCATTCCTGTTGTCCATTTCCATTTCACGATAGACGCTCTTGGTGGGCGGGTACAGCCGCAGAGCTTCCTTGGCTATGCTTTCCACAGAGACTGACAAGCGGTTAGCTTCGGACAATGATTCCACGATTGCCTCAATTCCTAAATTATCAGCTACGGATCCAGCTTCTTCGAATGTATTCTTCTCCGGTTTCTCAAGAAATTGAGCCAGCTGACGTCTCCACTCTGATTTTGCGCTTGGGCGAAAGTTGACTTCTACCAAGCACGACAACACTACACGCCAAAGGGTTTCATAGGCTGGGAGAATGAGATTCAGGGGGCTGTCGGGCCCATCTGGCTTCGAGCCTGGGAGAATGTTTTGAAGTGCCTGCTGCAATTTGGATTTGTTCGATTTCGATGCTTTCCCGGTTTTTGATTCAACCCACAGGTCGTTGATGCTCGATGTCATGTCTTCAATATCAATTTCAGCAAGATCCGAAGGATCCTCCCCAAAGAAAACAGAGAGTGTGATCTGAAGCGATAGTGAGCGGACGAGAGCACCCAGGTTGATGACTTGTCCCTCTCCATCTCGGCTGTCAAGATGCTTAGAAACAATGGCACGTGCTTTGCGAGAGACATCGAGCCACTGGACATCTTTTATTTTGTTTCTCGCTTGTTTTTTGAATTTATCCTTCAATCCCTTTTTGTCAGTAGTGAACGCGTTATCGATGCCGAATGCGACAACGAGGCGTTGATTGGGGATGGCTCTAGATTCCAAGTCTGTCAATCCGTTGTTGCCTCCTTGGCCATAGCCTGTGCAACGTAGGATCTCCTTGCAAATGCTTGGATCGTCGAATTTGAGAGGCGTTGACGTATTTTCTCCCGCTGGTTCATCTGGGATGCGTTCGTCGGTGGTCTCCTCCTGAGGGGTCGCTACGGTAGATTCCTCTTGAGCCTCAACATTTGTGTCTGCTTCATCATCTTCTTCTCCTCCTCCGCCTTCTCTCTCCTCTCGTTCATGTTCGACGACGGTGACGACGACGACAACGATGATGATGGTTTTCCACTTAGCATAGCGCGGAAACTCAGCATGAGCAGAACACAAAGTAGGACACCTACGACCAAGGTCAGGAGGATCTTCGAAATGTCCATCATTGCGTGGAAAAAGGTTATCGGAGGAATTGAGGCTTTCTACAAGTGATATTGCCGGGAGACCTACCTTTTTGTACCGCGTAGACGCCTTGTGCCTTTGTCTCTTTCCGAATGTCCCAGACATGTCTGAGAATTTAGTCCTTTGTTTTTCGGGATCATGCATTTTGTTTGGAAGGTTTACGCCTGCATTTCTTTATAATTTGCAGGCGGCTTCTGTATCTCAATGAATCTAGAACATCCTAGATATCAAAACAAAGGATCGCCATCATGGTGACTCTCCGGCTTTCATCATACAGAGGGGACTGTTATCATGACTCTCGTTGCCGCCATCAGGATCAAAGGTGGTTTTCGACGCCGAAGTATCTGGATTCATTGCGCCTTGACCAATGCTGAGCGCTTCAGGATCAAATAGCGTCTCGCCAATCGTCACGTTACTTATAGACAGGCCGATTAGAGGAGCATGACTAGTTGCTGGTCCGCCGGTGTCAAGAGCTCTAGAGGATATAGGAGCTCTGTAAAAGCCCCGGTTTGCCTAGGATTTTAGGATACTAAGAGACAATGCCGGTTAGTGTCGCAAAGTGAATGTATCATGGAATGACAAATAGCCTTTAAGACTAAATTCAGCACATTCACTCTGACATGCCTAACATTGGACTTGGCATAATTTTCTTCAAAGGTATTCATGACCGCAGCTGTAACGAACTTCAAGTGGACACCCTTCAGCAACGCACCACGTTTGTTCAAAACATCAGCCAAGACTGATCTGACCATGACATTGAAACGACAGGCTTAGGACCTCGAGAGCAGACTCTCAACGCAAAAGAGGTTTACATAGTATTTCCTACATCGAGTGATTGAGGTGTCACCCATTGTTCGTTGTAACACAATCCATCGCACCAAAGGTGTGTTCTCCGAGCTAGGATCTTGTACCATAAATCTCATCTCTTTGCAAATCATCGGTGTATGATACTGATGGTACCTAGAATTGTATACATTCGCCATGGTGTTATTGGAAGTAGAGCAGAAGTTCTGCTGGACCGCTAAGACACTTCATCGACTTCAACACAACCATGGACAACCTTCGCTCAAATCAATGGCCAAGTTCAAGGACTACAGATTTCAAGACACCTACTTTGACTCACATCAAAGGCTGTCAGATAACGGACTATGGGTACGCAAGCGCAAATTCCTTGAGTCTATGAGCCAAAATACACCCACCGGCACCACGAAATGGGAAGCCAAACAGATGAAACAAGGCGGCTTCCAGCTTCGCTCGACTTTCGAAGAAACCGAAGACGTCGATCGGATAGCCCAGATGGTGAGCAACTATGTGCCCGGATACGCGAGCCATGTCAACGATTTTGCACTTGACAAGATATGTCAATTTGAGACGCGTCGTCGGAGCTTCCTGGCGGATGGCAAGGTACGTTAATTTCGAAGCTGTCTCTAAACTTACCTTGTGGACTGGAAATCGTCCGCCGAATGCTGATTGTGATGATCTAAACAGTTTACGGTCGTACTTGACGAGACAGATTTTGGACATCACGTTGGCGAGGTTGAGCTTATGGCAGAGGACACAAGCAAGGCGCATAGAGATATCGACGCGTTCATGGAGCAGTACGCATGGTTCTTCGACAAAAGCAACCCCAAAGGAAAACTAACGGCGTATTTCGAAATGTTTGGGTTTCCGAAAGAGGATGAGCCAGTGTTGTGGCCGTCCCTGAACCCTTTGTTCTTTTGAAGCATGCAGACACGGTGGCAGAAAGAGTGCCACAATGTGCCCGAACTTGCTACTGGCGCGATCTGGGCGTGCTCAATACGCTATGCAGGACGGTTGGTCAATGCGTCAAAGGTATGTGGTGGATATGAGAGCGCACTGAAAAGACCAGGACTGGAGGGCAGAATTGGAAGGGATGAATTTCCTCTGCGGAAAAATTGAGATACTCTAGAGCATGGCTTCCAATGCTAGATCCAGAATGTATCTTGACGAGCATACTCCATCTCATGAAGAACAAGTCCAACACGATGTCTGCGCTTCTGAGTACTAATTTCTTAACTCCTAAACCCGAGCTTCGACGTGTTTTTCGAATTTTGACCTCTTCCAACTGTAGACGGGTACGCTCATCCACCCATTTCCCTTATGGACGATCCAGAACCACCGCCTACATCACTCCCCGCTCTATTTACCCATACAACACCTCCTCCAACCCTCCTAACCCAAGGCGCCGAAGCCCTCCTCTACCAAACCCACTTCCTCACCCTCTCCCACCCCTGCGCACTCAAATACCGCCCCTCAAAACCCTACCGCCACCCTACCCTCGACAAACGTCTCACTAAACATCGAATACTCAGTGAGGCGCGCACGCTCGTCAAATGCCGTCGAGAAGGCGTGAGCGTGCCAGGCGTATTGGCTCTAGATGCGGAAGGTAGCGATGGAGGTAAGGGAGGTTGGATGATGATGGAGTGGGTGGATGGCAAGACTGTGAGGCAGATGCTGGTTGATGGGGCGAAGAGGAAGAAGGAAGGAATGGTAGAGCGATGGGAGGAGGATGTGAAGGGCTTGATGGGAAAGATTGGGAGGGCGGTGGGGAGGATGCATGAAGTTGGGATAGTGCATGGGGATTTGACTACGAGTAACATGATGTTGAGACCGATTCCTGCACCACAACTGAATGGCACAAGTACGGTTGGCGAGCGTACCGAAAACGCTGGTGAGAGCTTGGAGGGAGATATCGTACTGATTGATTTTGGACTTGCTGGCCAGAGTATCCAAGATGAAGACAAGGCTGTTGATCTCTATGTTCTGGAAAGAGCTTTTGGTAGTACGCATCCAGAGGCAGAGGATGGCTTTCAAGAAGTGCTGCACGTTTACGGGCAGAGTTACCAGGGTGCCAAGGTGGTGCTAAAGAGGCTAGAGGAGGTCAGGATGAGAGGGAGGAAAAGAAGTATGCTTGGCTGAACCACGCAGGTTGCTATTTCCTTGCTTCGACCCGGACGCTGCATGTCCAAAAATTCTAAATCTGGTCTATGATCACGCCTGACTCCTCGCTTATTGTTGGTATAAATGTCGACTATACCAGGATATACAAACCTCTATGGCTCTCTTCAGTCGCGGACTTCAGCCATGGCGAAGTAGCCTTTGTTTTCAATTACACCGCGATCTCGGACGACCGCAGTGTATTTGACCACCCATTTGGGCTCAACTTCACCCTTCAGACCATCTGAATTTTCCTCAGGTCCAGCAAGGATGCCAGCGCCACTCTCGCCAGTACAGAGCAGCTCTCTGACAGTGCCACTTGGAAGCACATTAGTGCAATCATTGTGTGTTAGGAGCTCGATTCGCTCTTGCTTGGCATAAAGTATCAACGACTTTGGCACCACACAACAGTCTCGAACATTGATCTGGTCTACAGAAGGACGTACTTTGGTGCGAGGCAGAAACTTCTGCAACCGCTCGCTGCCAAATTCGGAGACGCCTATCTGCAGGGCTATATTTTTCTGGCGAAGCATTTCTAAAGCTTTCCAAGTATCTGCCATTGCATTCAGATCTTCTCCTTCGCCGTTCTGACTCCAATGTGGCTCCTCCTCTTCGTCTTCATCATCCGCATCGAACGAGACTCCGGGGAAAGACACAATCAGGAGGTCTATCGAGGGCATGTGTAGCTCTCTGAGTACCAAGTCCATTGCCTCTTGAGTGTGCTCGCATCTTTCTGAAGCTGAGGTGTGTGGGAGGAAAAAAAGCTTCACCGTAATGTCGTACTGAGACCGTTCTTCTGCTAGTCCTGACTGCGAAAAGTTTATGGAGGGTATAAACAGTGAGCCGTTCTCTCGAGCCGTCCATTTCGAGTATGGGACATTTGGACTACTACCATTTGTTGCTGGAGTGGGAGATGAACTACCCGAGGAGCCATTGACAGTTGGGGCAAAAGCTTGCCTAGAAACGAGAAAATTTGAGCGGAGGGCATTGATCAACTCGACATTGGACTTCTCTGAAGTAGGTCGACGTATGATAGAGGGTCCGCCGTTCATGAGATTACTGTATGCAGTCAGCAACGGCCGTTTTTTCTAAGCCCATTGAGTAGAACTCACGATGTTGAGAGGATTAGTCTCGTCATTGTCTTCGTAGCCTCTTGGGGTCAGAAACATCTAGCCTCATACTCAAGAGAAGCTTGCCGTATGAGAGATAAGTCCTCAACTCGAGACGATTTGAGTTCTCATGCGCACATACCTTGACCATCAGCGATGTGACGTTGCGGGGCGCGGCTTGCTTCCGTGAATTCGATATCTGTGCCCGTTTAACCGCCTAATTTCTTCCTCTACTCAGGCTTTGACGATTGGAATGGCCATTAAGTGAGCTGGACTCTGGTATTTTAGTGACCCAGTCACAGAAACGCTGACTTCATTCTAGCTACCTCATTCTCCTGTCGCGGCAGGGAAAAGTCGTACGATCCTCGTCTCCCACCTGGCTGCAATTCAAGGCTAAAAAAATTCCTTACCACAGCGCCTCGCAAAATGGTTTACAACACTATCGCCTAAAGACAAAGCCAAGATCATCAAAGACGTCTCTCAGCTTGTTCTATCGAGACGGACACGCATGTGCAATTTCCTCGAATACAAAGGTCCAGATCACTGAGAGCTAGCTTCCACAACAAAATTCGCTAACCGCGAGAGCCCACAGACACCAAAGTAGTCTACCGCCGCTATGCGTCCCTCTTCTTCATCGCCGGTTGCTCATCGACCGACAATGAGCTGATCACACTCGAGATAGTCCATCGCTATGTAGAGCAGATGGACAAGTATTACGGCAATGTCTGCGAGCTGGACATCATCTTCAATTTTCAAAAAGCATACTTCATACTCGACGAGCTTTTGCTGGCTGGGGAAATGCAAGAGAGTAGTAAGAAGAACGTGCTGAGGTGCATAAGTCAGCAAGACAGTCTGGAGGACATGGAGGTATGTTTCACGATGTGGCCAGGGCTGGGATACCCCCGTTCTAAAAAGCCACTTTCATGCTCTTCCTTCTCGTTTCTTCCTCAAGAGCCATCCAATTATATATTTCTGAGACTGACAGTCTCGTATCTCAGGTCGAAGATGAAGGGGTTACTAAAATCATGTGATCCATGTACTGTTTTGGCTCGTTGTACAATTTCGTCGCTCTCGACATCTTGGAAAGGTGATATTGCTCTGAAACTACATGATGCTGATACTACTCCCTGGAGTGCAGGCAGATATGGTTGTTGTGGACGGCCTGCGCAAAGCTGGAATGCTCTGAGAGATACCCCTGCATGAGCGCTGCAGCGAGCCTCAATGGAGTTATTATTGTACACAACAGACAATGGCGTAAAGGTTTTCTTCTCATATCCTGTGCAAACCTTGTGCCTGCCTGCCGCTAACATTCAATGTTACATCGAAATTGAATACCGGGTTTACGGGCATTGTCTCTAAATCCTCGTTGTGACCATACAACATCCTGACAGGGAGCAGGAGTCCTTCTATGATCGTCACGTGGTGAACAACAGCTTATCCCGTCAACAGCATTGATTAAGATCCCAGCTTCTGACTCAGTGTTGATGCATGTGATCATTCTCTCAGAGACTCTTGCGCAGCACTGCAAACCAGACAGACTTCATTCCCAGCGACAGCTTCGGGCACGGGGCTTGGACTCATTGGTGTAGCAGAACGCGCCAAGCGGTTCGGCCTCACTAACAAAAACGCCGATCGCGACTCCTCCATCTTGCTTCTTCATGACTCCCTTCCTCGTCATCCTCACCATCAAAACAGAACATCAAACATCATGTCGCGACCCCGCAGAGCTGTTTGTGAAGGCTAGGCGCCTTCGCCTTGCCGACATACGCAGACTGAAAGACCTGCTTGCCCTGACTAGCGCTCAGCTCCTTTTGTAATGCGGGCAGCCTGAAAAGATCTTACCTACATCTTCCGACCACATGCGGTCAAAGCTCTGATACTCCAGCAATTTATCAGAAAAGCCTAATGAGCTCTGAGCTCAATTTGCGCTCTGCTTCCCCAGAAAAGATCTCCAGAAATCAACAAACACCGCTCAAAGTAAAGCCGTCCTCTGCCTGACAGCGCTGTGCAATACATCTGTTGACAATCGTCAAGTGGCCTGTCTGACATATTCACAATGAAAGTGAGTATACTCCGCAAAGAAGTCATGATCTTGTGTCCGGTTCGCCCAGACAGCGCAGGAGAACTTCTGCCTATTGCGAGAACAATGGTTAATGCTCGCTGCTTTAGTACCTCCCACTCAGCGACTTCGATGATGTTACGAGTGCTCTAAATTTCGACACAGCTGATTGCCATGTGATAGGCAGCTGTGATGTCTACACTACGAAAGCTGCAGGGGCGGACAAGAAGTTGTACAAGAACATCGAGAACTCATTGGAGTCGCAGTATGCATCTCTCCTGAGCTTCTCGGCCAGTCTATCCACACAGCAGGCAAAAGCGGCTGGGACCGCCCTGAACCTGTCGCGCGCAAGCCCATTTGGACCTCTCAGCCAGATCTCCAGTCGCCGTACCTTTGCCTACTTGATCGCAACGCTGAATGCAACCCATCCAGATTACGACTTTTCGCACTATCTTCGCCCGTCGGATTTTCGTCGCGAGAAGAGCTTGAAAAAGGTGACGAATATGATTGACACTACTCTCTACAACTTACGACCCAGATTCTCCAGTTCCTTGCCTGACCTAAACCCTCATTGGTCGAACACTGTCGACTCGAACGTACCACAGACGCCGCATGGAAGTGAGAAATGGAATCCTCGAATGTGGCGCCTCATCGACAATGAGATGAGCCTTAGAGAGTGCACTATATATTGCTATTCCCCTGATGACGACCCGTACGATGGCGAAGAGGGCGCCTTGTGGACGTTCAACTACTTTTTCTTTAACAAAGAGAAGAAAAGGGTGTGCTACTTGAACCTTAGGGGCTTGAGCATAATTGGTAACAGCCCGCCTCAGAAGACCCCCATTAAAACTAAGCGCCCCGCCAGTGGGACCTGGAGCATAGACGAGGATACAAGCAAGAAGAGAGCAAGGTACTGGCTTGGAGATCGCGCTGGGGAAGCGGAATGGGTGGGAGATGAGGATGAAGACCTAAGTGGTGAGTGGGACGAAGAAAATATCGAGGAAACCGAAGTGCTAGATCAGGGAGATGAGCCAAGTTCAAAGTTCTTACTCTCGGATATTGATAGTGGCAGCGAAAGTCCTTGTAAGGGAAGAGCTCGCAGGGGGAGTTCAGTGAGAGCAGTCAGCGAGGAGATTGTTGGGAAGATGGACCCTTGAGCTTTTCTCGAGTCTTGTATTAGTGATTGCGTGTCCTTGGGCGCCGCGTACGGGGCGTATGTTTATGTTGTTCTGGATTCATGGTCGCGTGTCGAATATATGGTAGGGATCGGCTAGGGTTTGCTGTGTATGATCATGTCCAAGATTGACCGCAAGGTGTTGGGGCGTAATTTGTGCTGCTTGATACAATAAAGTCTAATTTCTAGTTGATGGATTGCTGTTGAACATTCTTGCGGAAGCAGACTGGAGTATTCAGTGCCGTCCTTCCTTGATTTCTACATCAACGTTCACGAATTACCTGTTGTACGTACCAGACTTTCGTGCGCGCTCTAAATGTGATGCTACCAGGAAGAACGAAACGACGAGTACTACTTGGGAGTTGAGGAGTCTGCATAGTTGAAGTCTTTGACAGCGCAAGCGTAGAGCGTCTAACAACCAGGGCCGTCATGTAGCCGATTATGGGAGAATAGATTCAGCATTCGATTGCTGGAATTGCTGCACGGCATCGCATGGAACGGAGGCTTCGAATGCGACGTATCAGGAATGGATGAGATAATGTTGGCCACAGACACACGCTCATTAGGACCAGCCATGCTCTTTGTTGAATCTATCGCACACGGCTCTAGTAGTGCTAATAATACCCACACAACCAGGGGAGTCAGAGTGACAACATATTGAAATAGGATAATCCTTGACTGGTAGGTGTACGACACTCCCATCTACAGCAGTAACCGATTCAGTGGTCAGCTGCTGCTCAACATGCTTCTCCACATCTTCAAGTTTCCAAGGCCTGTCAGAACATAAGCATTCCAACCTCAAGTTGGTAGAGTGAACCAAATCTTACTTCTTGATTCGATCAATGACCAGCATTCCATCAGCATTATACTTAACATCGCCATACATCTCCGCCCAGAACTCTACCCCCACCTCTTTCGCCGCCTTTTCCATTTCCGTCCCAGCCAACCCAAACACAGGCACTCCCTCAGGGATTCCTTGCATCACAGCCTTCGCAACCTCAAAATCCCTACACATCATTCCGTAAAGCACTCCATGCGGTTTCACATGATTTAGTTTCACCCCCTCTCTATCCAAAAACCCCTTCAATGCTCCAACCTGATATATAGTAATCGCGGTCAACTCTTCAGGTTGCAATTTCATTTCTCGACGCCCAAAACCTTGCAGGTCTGGCAGACCAGGGTGGGCGCCGACGAGGATGTTGTGGGCTTTGCATTGACGGACGGTCTCCATCATAATGAGCGGATCGCCAGAGTGGAAACCACAGGCTACATTGGCAATATCAATGAGAGGGAGGAGTTCCGCGTCGGGACCACATTTCAGGTTGCCGTAGCCTTCACCGAGGTCCACATTTAGGAGAGCTTTGTGCTTGATGGGGCCCATCTTGGTCTGTATGACTCTTTTCAACTCTTATGAGAGTAGGATATGTATGTTCCTTCTCCCCAGAGAAGGACTGACCCGCTTGGTGACGTAGATTTCGACCCGACTCTTGTCACCCCCGCATCTTGAGACGCCCTACCAGAAAGGCAGCTAAGCCGGCCTGGAACATTTGAGTCATTAGCACGGGGATACTGAGTTCTGAAGAGAGATACGCAAGACTTGAAAGGCGATGACCTTCTTGAGACCGAATACCGCATACATTAAGACATGGAGCACCTCAAGACATTGCTCATAGCCAATAGGGCTGAGATAGCGACAAGGATCCTCAAAACGGCAAAGTAGGAGATTACATAAGCCAGATAGTAGCTTAGCATTTGCTTCTGAATTCCTGCTAATTTATGGTGTTCGTAGGAGCTTGGGGATCCGTACCATTGCGATATACACTGAAGTTGATGCAGCGTCAACTCATGTCTCCGAGGCAGATGTAGCTGTCTTGCTTCCAGGTAGTGCCTCAAAGGCCTACCTTGATGGGTAGTTTACCTTTCCTACTCTTGTTCATCTGCGGCATCTGCAGCGCATCTAGTATATGTTGCTCCCTGAGTTAATCTGTTCTGTATGATCTCGTCATTCTCAGTCCTTGATCCAAGATCTCATTGCCGGCAAATCAAAGAAAGTAAATTGCTGTGATAGTCAATTGGCATGTTCAAGCCACCATCGTTTCGTTTGATTGCATGCCATTAGATACTTGAGATCTATACCCTCTCAGAATATAAAATCTGATGTTTCTTTCATTGATGTAGCAACGAAATAATCAAAATAGCAAAAGAGCACAAAGTTGACGCCATCATCCCTGGCTACGGCTTCCTGTCGGAGAATGCAGACTTCGCTAGGGATGTCACTGCTGCTGGCATGGCCTGGGTGGGGCCGAGCCCAGAAAGCATTGAGGCGTTTGGTATCAAGCATACCGCCAGAGACCTCGCGAAGAAAGCCGGAGTACCTATAGTACCTGGCACTCAAGGACTGATCGCAAGCGAAGACGATGCAGTCAAGGAGAGCGAAACTCTAGGTTTCCCTGTGATGCTCAAAGCTACGGCCGGTGGCGGCGGTATGGGACTCGCAATTGCCAACGACATCGAAGAAGTCAAGCAATCCTTTGAAATGGTAAAATCACGGGGCGAAAACCTGTTCAAGAACGCTGGCATGTTCATCGAGAAATACTATCCCGACAGCCACCACGTTGAGGTTCAAGTCTTTGGTAATGCTCAGGGGGAAGCTATCCATTTTGGAGAACGTGAGTGCTCGATTCAACGGAGACATCAGAAGGTTATCGAGGAGTGTCCGAGCCCTTTCGTCGTGAAGCATCCTCGTAAGTGTAAATTACAGCAAACCGGAAACTTTACTAACCAATTTCATAGACCTCCGAGAGGGTCTGTGTTCGGCCGCCGTTCGCTTGGCTGAATCTATCAGATACGGCTCTGCAGGTACAATTGAGTATTTGGTTGACGACAAATCTGGCGACTTCTTCTTTCTTGAAATGAATACTAGATTACAGGTTGAGCATGGTATCACAGAGCTTTGCTATGACGTAGACCTTGTTCACTTGATGCTGAGGCAGGCAGACGCTGAGTTGGCCGGTAAAGGCGGGATAGCCTCCGAAGAGCTCGGACCTCTACAACCCAAGGAGCCCAGAGGAGCGGCCATAGAAGCTCGAGTATATGCTGAGAACCCCGCGAGAGACTATTCCCCATCTCCCGGGACCTTGCAAATAGTGGAATGGGCCGATGTTGAAGGTGGCAGAATAGACACATGGGTTCATACCGGCACCATCGTTTCTTCAAACTACGATCCACTTCTTGCGAAGGTAATGGTTCATAAATCGACACGAAAGGAGTGCATCAGAGCCATGCATGATATGCTTTCAAGGTCTAGAATTTGCGGACCACCAACCAACCTAGATTTCCTAGCCTCTATCGTGGACGACCCAGAATTTACGACAGGAATTACTATGACCAAATTCCTTGCCAACTTCCAGTACGCTCCAGCAGCTATCGATGTTATCTCTGGCGGGGCATACACCCAAGTGCAAGACTACCCGGGGAGGCCTGATATGGGACGAGGTTTTCCCCACTCCGGCCCCATGGATCCTTTAGCTTTCCAGATCGCCAATATTGTAGCTGGGAACCCACGAGGGACAGCGAGTCTTGAGTGCACTCTAGAGGGTCCCGAGCTAGTCTTCCTTGGCTCCGCAGTCATTGCAATATGTGGAGCTGCAATGGAGATAACGCTCGACGGCAAAGACTTGTCTATGTGGGACAGGCATTCTATAAAAGCAGGCCAGAGACTGAAGATTGGTAAAACAACCGCCGGCGGTTGTCGTTCGTACCTAGCCATCTACGGAGGACTCCCCAGCGTCGCCGAATGGTTCGGCTCAAAAGCCACTTCTCCAGGCGTGGCTGTGGGCGGCTACCAAGGACGACAGCTTGCTTCTGGCGATCTTCTCGCCATCACTAAAGATATTCCAGATCATCTTTCGAGTCCTTTTTCAATACCGGAAAAGTATATCCCTGAATACACGAGTCATTGGGACATTCATTGCATGGTAGGTCCTTATGACGAAGGGTACTTGCTCGAAGAGGACATCAAGATGGTATACCAGACCAAATGGCAAGTATCCCATAACGCTGCTAGAGGCGGTATACGTCTTATTGGTCCAAAGCCTAAATGGGCTCGAGCTGATGGTGGGGAGGGCGGAGCTCATCCTTCCAATGTACCCGAATATGGTTACCCTGTCGGTGCGCTCAATTGGACCGGTGATGACCCTTGCATATTTCCTGTTGACTGTCCCGACTTTGGTGGATTTGTGTCCAGCACGACCATCATTAAGGCAGATTATCCAAAGCTGGGGCAGATGAAGGCCGGTAATACCATGCAGTTCAGAAGAGTATCACTCGAAGATGCAATATTAACGCGAAGACGCGGTGACGACTTTGTACACGACGTAGAGAAAAATGCTAGCATGGAGGATCAGAAAAATCACGTTTACTCTACACAAGGCTACGCATTAGCACCCAAATCCACAGCCTCTGGGACTACTCATCATGGCAAGGCTATAGTCCACCAAGTTGAGGCGAAAGGGAACCAGCCACGAACGTTGTACCGACAGGTCAGGCTAGAGAACTTTTTATTCTCGTTCCATGCTGACGATACACAGGGAGGTGATGATTATATCCTTGTGGAGTATGGAGATGGTACTTTCGATCTCAATCACCGGTGTCGGGTCACGGCACTTACGAAGGAGCTGAAAGAAGCCAAAGGTAGTATCTCGTTCAAAAATGGGCTCATCAATACTGTCGGATGCTGCAATTGTAGGCTTCATCTCCCAGCCGTCGAGACCGTTTTGAAAACTGACGCAAGCTGTAGCTCTTTTGATTTACTATGACGGTCTCATAATCCCTCAAGAGAAGCTTATTGCCCATCTTCTCGAGCTTGAAACTCAGCTCGGCGATCTCAGCAGATCCAAAGTACCAAGTCGGATCTTTAAGCTCCCAATCACCTTCGATAGTCCCAAAGAGACCAATGCCATCAAACGCTACATGGAGACTCAACGCCCGTATGCGTCCTATTTACCAGATAACATGGAATTTGTCGCCAAGAATAATGGCCTAGAGAAGAAGGATCTGCAGAACATCCTCACTAAAAGCAGCTTGATCGCGGTGTCCGTAGGCTTTTTCGCTGCACTACCCCTCTGTTTACCCGTCGATCCGCGCGAGAGGCTGAACTGCCCGAAGGTCAGTCGCCTATTGATGAGGTATACAGCATGGAATATACTGACCTCACAATCAAGATGAACCCCTCGCGCGTCTTTACCCCTGAAGGACAAGTATCATGGGGTGGTAGTTGCATGGCATTGTACAACGTTGAATCACCAGGCGGCTATCAACTGACCGGCCTCACCATTCCTGGCTGCGACATCCTAGGCTCCAAGAAGCACTACTCTCTTGAACGTCCCTGGCTGTTTGAAGATTTTGACCAGCTTAGATTCTACGAAGTGACTGAAAAGGAGTACGAACGCCAGCTGGCCCTTTTCCACAGCGGACGATATGAGTATGAGATTGAGGACACGATCTTCGATATGGCCGAGCACAACGAACTGCTCGAGGAGACAAAAGAAGAAGTCAAAGAAATCAGAGCAAGACAGAAGAGCGCGCAGGACGAGATGCAGAAGCTCGAAGACGAGCTGATGGATAAATGGACCAAAGAGAAAGCTGAGGGGAAAATCCCTATGGACAAAGTCGAAGCTTTGCTGAATGATCCGGGGATTCAGAAGATTAGCTCGCCACTAAACGCTAACGTGTGGAAAGTCACCGCTGAGGAGGGCAATGAGGTGGGTGCTGGCGATGTCGTTGCTATCTTGGAGGCTATGAAATTGGAGATCTCGGTGAGAGCAGAGGACGGGATGAAGGGGAAGGTAGAAAAATTACTCGTGAGACCGGGAGATGTGGTAAATGCTGGGGATCCTCTTGTGCTTATTAAGAAGGGATAGGGGCATTTGGTGGAAATGGAATGCAAGATGTGGAGCTAGAGTAACGGTGTAGTACGATATCTTTACCACAGCGATGTTTCAGCAATTAAACGAAGGCAATTAATGCTGATGCAATTGCATCTGGAGTTCGAATTAGCGGTTCATATTGCTTGTCAGGGTAAGGTTTGATTGATCATTCGCCTAAAAAGGTAGTAAATAGCAACATGCTCAAACAAGGCTGCACATTTTCATCACGAACTTTTGAATTGCAATTGTGGCCAGTGGGCGATTTCGCCCTGGGAAGGCAGGGCTGCTCTGCTGGGAATCTTAGTTATTCAGAGTCCTTGGTGAGAACCTTCTCTTCTAGAAATGCTTCTAGAATATGCCATTGCGATCATCTCAAAGATACACGTAAGAATATCGCAAGTTCCCACTACTGATCCAAAACGTTATCGATGTGCAGGTAGGCTCGATGTCGTCAAGAAAATTCGCCATGAGCGCAAGTCATGAGGATGAATAAGTATGTAATATTTGGGTATCAAACCCTACTTTCGACTGATAGTCTCGTAGCAGGTATTCAGGCGAGCGGGTTTTGCTGTGAGAGTCTAGGGTGAATGTGATTTCGTAGGAGGAGAAATAGGCTAGCCGTATTTGGCACGCTACTGCAGCTTTCTGATCTACTCAGGTACAGTACTACTCCGTTCAGATGCGTTCAAGCTATCAATCAAGCAGAATCTTAAGCATGAGCTGTATTTGATTTTATCTGAAGGTGGTAGAGCCTTATAAAACCTTGGAGAGATGCTGGTAGCACATCATCTCTTGTCCAATGCAGCTCTTCAAGGCGCTCCTCCCTCTCGCCAGCCTCGCTTCTTCTTCAGAAGGTCGACTTTTAGCCAACAATCATACCAGGGTCAACGCAGGTCCTACCTCCCCAAAGACTAGTCAGATCGAAACTAACATGTCTGTAGTTCGATGACATCCAGACCGTAAATGGTCTAGCGAACGTTCCATCGACTTATCACCATCTCTCCTTCTCAGCCTTTAGTGTTCTCTCACCACGAGCGCCAGCATTGGAGGGCTTGATCTCAGAACGAGACCTCAACTGCGCCGTGTCTTCGCCCAATGCTTTGCTCGGGTCACGGCCCTGCGAGGAGTGTAATGGGTCATACTTCGAGATTGTCAATCCCACAGCTATGAAAGAGGCAGGCTTACATCCATACTTCTCCCTTCATTCCTTCTACATTAAGCCGATGGATGCACCTGAGCCAGGTACGACAATACGTGTCAAGGGTTACAAGTTGAACAGGACGGAGTCACTGGAATGGAGCGTTGACTTTCCAAGCGGTTACCATCTCCCTTTCTTGGTAAAGATGGAAGAATTTAGCGGAAAAGAGTGGAATAAACTTTACAAAGTCGAAATTGTGGCTGACTTTGGTTATGATGCCCTCGACTGGGAGTTCTGCATGGACGATCTTGAAGTGCAGTTCTATGCGCTGCCGGAGCCGAAATATTTCAGCAAGCTGTCTCATCAGGAATTCTTACAAGTGCAGGCATAGAATCCGGGAGGAATGGTACAAGCGTAACTTTCAGTTGCTGTGAGTGACCAATGACCAAAGACCTCAGGGGCCTGACCAATCACAAATGAAGAATGGCTCGCTGCTCGTAGGAAATAGATTCAAATCGAGGACATTTTAAACATTGACATGGGATACAACTGGCTACAACGTTGATCAAGCTACAATGCGTTGTGGCTTGAAATCAAAATTGCGAGATAGGGGTACCCAGTACTCTTCAATCAGCAGCCAAATGCAAGCATCTCCCAGAACACTCTCTGCTGGAAGATAAAATCAAAAGCTTTCCATGCCAATGAGGCCTCCGCCATGTCAGGCTCCCAACCAATCAGGTCCAAATTCGCTCCACCCCAAGGGAAGGGCTACAAGTCGCCGTCATTTGCATGACGATGACCACTGCTGCGATCACTCGGTCAGCGAGTCTGTGAGTTTTGTCAGAGAACTCGGTTCCTCGTTCAAAATCAAAATTCCCTTGGATTTGTTAGCAACCATGGGCCAGCGGGTATACCTTAGCACCCAATACCTTTACTTGTTCCACAAGCTGCTTGTATATTTCCTGGAGATCGCCTTCGCAATCCACCTACTTATCTTAGCATACCATCTGCTGTTACGAAAATAGACTTACCTCATGGAACATGTTCTGTTGCTCGTAGTACTCTTTGATGGATTGAAGTTCGCTGAGAAAACCATGATACCTGTTCTGGAAGATCTCATTGGTATCGTCCACTCGCACTTTTTTCGAAGTTCTGGCTCGATTAAGCATCCTCGAGAGCGCTTTCTCTTTGGAGCTCTTGAAGTGCAGTACAGCTTTAATCGTGAAACCCTTTGCTAAGATCAGCAATCAAGTGATATTGAATCACGCTCGTGACTGATGGCAGTAGCTCACTTACGCATTTCGTGGCATACAAAGCTTGATCGATGCTCCTTGGGAACCCATCTACAAGGAAGCGACGTTTCCCTTGTCTCACATGATCGATAATATGATCCTCTAAGTAGGTCTGGCTGATTTCTTTGTCTACCAGAAGGCTTTTCCTCATGTACTCATCGAGGTTGATCTTGTGTTCCGCCGCGAGTTTGCCTGCTTTCGCCCTCAGGAGATCGCCCACCGATATATGAACGGCGTTGAAATCGTGTTCGAGCTTCTTGCATTGCGTTCCTTTTCCAACACCAGGTGCTCCTGCGGTGGCGTCAATAGCTTGCCGATCGAAGATTTGCTTTTCCGTGTTCACGGCATTGCTGGACGGCAAACATACCAATTACGCAGATGATCTCTGCATCGTTAAGCTCTTGAGAGTTGTTCTTTGGAGGTTTGCGAGAATCACTGTGAAGAATGACCCCATCTTTTTCAACGTGATCATCTTGCTGGATTGCTATGCTCATCTTCAAGCTTCTCGTGACGGAAGTGCTAAATGTTAGATGATCGTGTCAGTACGGCCAATGAAGTTTGCTCAAACAGAAGGAGGTATGCCAGCCTCATATACATATAAGGTGTGGATGTTCTAGAAAAAGGAAGTATTGTTTCCCTCTTTCCGTCGAGCTTCTAGACACTTCTTACACAACTTTGTTGTTTCTCCAAAAGTTTGCCTGCTGTCTGCAGCCTGTTGTCTTTGTATCCAGCCTCCGGCTTTGTTCGTCAACGGGCCTTCCTTTCTCTACCAGATTATTGGCACAGTAATAGGCCGCTGCCTTGTCAAGATATATTTCAGCCCTTGCCAGACCTCTAGAGAGAAACAACAACCTGCTCCGCCAAATATCAAGATGTTCTGGTCCGCTTTTCTCTTTGCGCTGTTGGCGATAGCTTTCGGATTTCATCAATGGAAGAAGACTGCAACTCCACCCAACGATCATGGTCCCAAGAAGATCCCTCTCTCCGTCAACTACCATTTCACACGCTAATGTAAT
Organism: Lecanoromycetidae sp. Uapishka_2; assembly: GCA_035521555.1. NCBI lineage: Eukaryota > Fungi > Ascomycota > Lecanoromycetes > Lecanoromycetidae sp. Uapishka_2. The sequence goes on from JASZXT010000327.1 coordinate 28,206, forward strand.
TACAAATGCGGGTAAGTCAAGGAGACCATACCTCCCAATCCCACATTGTTTGACAATCATAAAGCTTCTGCTTCCACACCGCCACCACCTCCCACGTCGAGCCTCTCGAAAACGCCAAGAAAGGCATGGCCCTCCTCAAATGCGCCGGTATGAAAAAGCTCAACTTCGCCGGCGGCGAACCCTTTATGAACCCCGAATTCCTCGGCCAGCTCGCCAAATACTGCAAAAAAACCCTCGCACTCGAATCTGTCTCCATAGTCACCAACGGCAGCAAAGTAACCACGGGCTGGCTGACCAAATACGCGCAATACATTGACATCATGGCCGTGTCGTGCGATTCCTTCATCGAAAGTACCAACGTCAAAATCGGTCGCGGCACGGGCCATCATCTGGAGAAATTCAGGAAGCTTTCGCGAATGTGCAAGGATCATGGTATCAAATTCAAAATCAACACTGTGGTCTGTAGATACAATTGGGATGAAGACATGAACACTGCAATCACGGCTCTCGCACCTACAAGGTGGAAATGCTTCCAGGTGCTCATCGTTCCCGAAGAGAATGGGTCCTCTGAAACCCTCCGTGACGCACGCGACTTTGTCATTTCGAATGAGGAGTTCGAACATTTCTGCAATAAACACAACCATCATGAGTGCTTCGTGCCGGAGGGAAATGACGTGATGGCTAGTTCCTACCTTTTGCTGGACGAGTACTTGTGTTTCTTGAACAAGGGCGTGAAGGAGAAGACGAGGAGTATCCTAGATGTGGGCGTTGAGGAGGCGCTGAAGGATGTGTTTTGGGATGAAGAGGGCTTTGTGGAGAGGGGTGGGGTGTATGATTGGTCGAGGGATGAGACTGCAAGTGGGGGCTGTGGGAGTGGGGGAAATGCTGAGTTGGAGTTTTGAAGAGAGTGAATGGGTTGGTGTGGATG
>JASZXT010000328.1:0-29062 GCA_035521555.1 Lecanoromycetidae sp. Uapishka_2
GCTCTTGCGGAGCGGGCAGATGGTCATCGAGTCTTGGCATTCATCTTTTCTCAGCCTTGTGGGTGCCCTGATTTCAAAAAGGCAATAACAATGCACACTACATCTCTCTTGAGATCATTCAGACGTTCCAGGGACTACTGTGTGCAATACTAATCTGCAGCTTAGGGTGTACCAATGCGGTGGCAATCTTGTCACTCAACAACCCTTCTATAACTATGCACGATGGTATGCAAGCTCTGTTCATAGGCAGCATTATATCCATGCATATTTGTCAATTACTGTGTGTCCACATCCCAAATAAGGAGGCAAAAACTTAAGAACCCATTTCCTCGAGGATTGGGGCACTTCTGAAGCGCTCAGCACATCACGCAGCATTGGTATCGCAATTCAAAGGCGGCTGTGCCAACACATCATAAATGGCTGGCGCTTGACGTGGTGAGAGAGGGTTGGGACGTTTTCCAGAGCAAGGTCCGTCAGAGCCGTCCAGAGAGTGTCTTACCAATGCTGCAAATATTAGCAAGCAGAACAGGACCTGAGTAGCACCCCCGTAGATAGCACACAAATGGAATAGGATAGAATTGATAGCTCAGCTTTTAATAATAGAAAAATCAGGGCTATGATTGAATTTGAATCTGGGGTATACATGCTAGGTTATACCTTGCTTTTGCCGTCCAACCCACCATCAGGGTGTAGTCATGTGAATCGGCCTCTATTAAACAAAGTGTGATTCTGTTTTCTTGGTTAACGACTGACTCATTCCTATCTGCCAATGCAGGTTCCTTGATTTCAGGTGTTTATAGAGGTGCAGCAGCTAACCAAGCCGTTAGCTATTCGCTTTGGGCGCGTAGGTTGGACAGTCGAAATTGAGTCACCCAGTCTCGGCGCAGCCGGGTGATTGAGATCGTCGTTCTCGTTGAAGCTTGACCTACTCCTGCCTTGTTCGTTTCGCGCCGTGAGGGTTCCAATTCGAGTCGCCAGTGGGGCTCTGCTGTCCCTGCTGCTGTTGTGGGAAGAAAGCAGGGTTGAAATGTGGTTGAGTGCCTGTGAATGATAAATTACGTTTTAGCACTGGACTTGATTGAGATGAAATGGTAGTCGCTGGCAGAGGAGCACAAGCAGGAGCAGGGTTCGCGCCTGATGGTGAATACTGAGTGTAGCTCGCCCATGCAGATCCTGGATCGCCATTTCTTCTAGGAGCACCACCTCCGCGATCAACGGGAGAGGTGGAGTCCGCAAGACGAGAGCCAACATGGGGGTACGTTCTTGCCTGGGAAGCAGAATGCGTGAACGATCCTGCTTGGGCAGCAGGAGCCTGGACCCATCCCGCTGAAGTCTCAGAATGGGTGGGCCACACTGGCCCGATTGCAGGTGATCCATGAAGTCCGAGGGAAGTTGAAGAAGGGTGATTGTAAAAGCCTCGCATACCTTGCATTCCCATGCCTGCATTCATTTGTGGCATACTCATCCCCATACTGCCCATCGTGCCCATCGCCATGCCATTCATTGGCATGCCCATTATTCCGTTCATACTTCCCCTTCCGCCGCGCATACCCATTGGCCCTGCTCGCATACCGCCTGCCATTCCCCCTCGATTCTGGTAGCCACCATAAGGCTGCATGCTACCCATATTCGCACCCTGGAAGCCACTCATTCCGCCTTGGAAACCTCCGGTCGCCGGCTGTTGGAATCCTCCTCTGTTGTAGCCTCCCATATTGTTAAGGCCTCCTCGATTGTTGTATCCTCCGCCACGACTGCCTCTATAGCCGCCAGAGTTATTGTAGCCTATGTTCTGCGACGACATGCCTGTACCGCCATAGGTGCCTGGGTTGGACCTGTTGTTGTTTGCTGGAGCGTTGTTGCGCATAGGGCCGTCCTTGGGAAGCGTTTTGAATGGATTGGTATATGGATTGGTGTAGCTGACCGTAAATTTCTTTGTGTACTGTTGACCTTCGCCGAAAGATTCGATCTTGTGCTTCGCCGCGGTTGCTGCTTGTGGAGACTTGAAAAGAATGTAGGATTGACTAGGACGGACCCGTTGTTAGCATCTCACTCAGGCACTCTCGCAGAACCGTTTACCCTTTGCTCTTCCCATTGACTTTGTGCTCGCTAAAAGTGATTTCTAGCAGCTCGTCTTCGCACTGACTTTGATTTGCCCAACCGCGGACATCATCGTCGTTAACCCACCAGTGCAGCTCTGATACGAAAAGAGCTGTGGTCGCGCCAGGGTCAACAAATCTGTCATCCTCCCCGTCTTTTCGCTTCAGGCCTTGGGTTTGAGGAGCTTGCTTGGGAAGGTGTACGGGATCTGAGCCTGACTGATCGGTACTGGCAATCTTCTGTGCTACATCATTACCCTGAAGGATGCCTTCCGGCTCTGTAGCTTGGCCCAGGGCTTCTTCAGTGGATGGCAAGATGGTTGAGGTTTTTGGTTCAGGGTCTGCCACTTTCATGGCTGTTTCTGGTGACTCTTCTGATTTGGGGTCATCTTCTGTTGTATCTGGCTGATAACCCTGCCCTCCATCACCATCACCATAGATGTCAATGTCAAAATCATCCTCTTGAGAATTTTCAGCCATTCTGTAGCTCTGGATGAGATCTGATCAGATTATTTTCCCTAGACTTATAATTGTATTATGAACACAGGTCCTCGAAGACTGAAGGTAGAAGTACAGGTCTGCAAAGCGCCAAAGACTGAATTAGCTTTCAACAGATACAGATGAGCCAAAGGCGGTGCAAGAAGACAGAGTATTAGTGATTCTTAGGACCGCGAGCTGCAAAAGCAGAAGTCGCCCAAGAAAGACGCCTTTGCATGGAAACTTGCAGACGTACGTACAGGTAAAGTAAGTCCAAGAGAAGAGAAGATGTCGCACGAGACAATTGCTGTAGAGTAAGGACAAGAATTGTACCCGCCCAATAGCCCACCGCGCAAATGATGGACTAAAGCTGAAGGTGCACAACAATGTATGGTACAACGATTGTATTCGACGAGATATTGGTAGATGAATGTCCAGACCCTCAGAAGCTTGAGCCAGAGAAAAGAAAGAAAAATTGCTGTTGTCAGTAGAGGAACTTTGGGATATCCGTCGTTAGTGATCTCAACTTGAAAGGGCAGCCGCCAGCCTCGTCATCCGAATTGCTGCAGCAAACCAAGACAAAGGCGTAGCTTTGAGCGGTGCGATTACTGAAGCTGCTGGCGACGTGAGAGGAGCAATGAGCGTGACAGCGGCAGTAAGAACGAAGCTTGAAATATTGTTGATGAAGCTTGGGATCTGTACCAAAGACAGGGCTCTAGTCGGCCCACCCTGTAGGGCTGATGACCCAAAAGGCTACCTTAGCGAGCTTAGATGTCACTGCAGAGCCTAGCTCTAGGGGCCTTTTAGGGGATAAACGGTCGCGTTGCCATAACCTACGGAGTATGCCAGTATCAAGAGAAGGTTTGCTGTAATGATGAAATGATATAAGTCAGTAGTCACTACGGGCTAACAAGTCAATTCAATGTAAGGTATCACAACGGAGAATATATAAAGTTACCAATAGAATCGTCAGAGAAACCTTCTAGTTAAAATACCGGGGAAAATTACCAAGCTATGGTAATAGAGCTCAAGCCAAGCCAGATGTCCTCACTCTGCTTTTCCCTATTCCAATTTTCGAAGACATTCAAGTAGATCTCCACCAATCCTCCCAGCACACACGCACACACTAGACGTTCGGCTTCGCCAGATACCAAGATCATCGGATTGCCGTCATCTACGTCTTCGCAATAATTCCGCCCAGTCCTTAAGAATTACACCTCGATTTCAAGATGTCAGATCAATTCAAGGGTGAGCTCTTTACTATATGGGAGTGTATCTTCGTTAACCGTTTCAGAACTCCTCGACATTCCACGAGACTTTCTACACGATGGTACCCAATTCATCAATAGATGCACGAAGCGTATGCCTTTGCCCCTACTGTATGCAAGAACCTTTGGCGGGCGCCAGCTGATCACAGATTCATCAGCCGATAAGAGGGAGCTGCTCAAGATATCGCAGGCGGTTGGCGTGGGGTACGTTCTTTGGGTTTTGACGCTTCTTGTCGTCTTCTGGATCCCCATAGTCTGATGCTAACATGCTCCGACTGTCTTAGATTTGTAGTGATGGGTGCAATCGGTACGTCTTGGCTACCATTTCTTTTCATGACAACGGGGGCTAATTGACACTAGGATACGTTGTCAAGCTGAGTAAGTGACTTCTTTGCTCTTTACACACACTCCTTTACCGGAAATTATCCTTGCTGACCCCTTTTCCGCAGTACATATACCGGTCAATCAAGTCCTTGTCGGGTGATACTTGGTGGGATCTTAGGAGCTTATAATGGGAGTTTGACCGATAGAATACAACTTTCAGAAATCTACAGATGAAGGACTGTATTACGTGAACTATCCTCTGTTAGCCCCTGGACATTGATAGCAGAACGACAGCTATCCCATACCCACCGCCGACTCGCCTTTTGATTGACACTCTTCCAAATTCCTGCGTTCCGCCAGCACTATCCCGAGAATGCGCTGCAAAATTCCACGTGCTTGTTGCAGCCGCCCTTTCTTGGAAATCCACCGTCTCCTTTATACTGCGCCAGGCGATTTGGTCGCTGATCGCTTTCATGTTTATGCCTAGTATGTTATACAACTAGTCCTTCATTGTATGTACGAGTGCTCTAGTCATACGGCTTTCTAGGAGTTCATACCGACTGTTCTTTGCCATTGCATCGCAGAGACCTACAGAGAGGGTCGTAGGTAGTCGTCAAGGTTGGGTTCGCAACGGAGTTTTTCGCCGGTCGCTTTATCACCTACATCGAAGACAACAAGTTGCGACAAATATCCTGATGGAAAAGAACGTGACAGGAATGAGCGAGAGCTTGGATTGGGTGCTTTTGAGAAGCATAACCTACGCACGTGATTATTCTCGAGGCCTGGAGGAGAGGAAAGGATTTCCATGAATGTATATAGGTCACAGAGGCTGAAGTATACATGGGGAGCACAAATATGAATGCGGGCAGCTTCTGGATTAATCATCGCTATATGGATATTTTGATAGACAGAGCCTCGTGAAACTTGTCATAAAACGCTAACTTGCCCCACCTTTGTTTGTAACTCATGCACAACATCTTCACCTATACCCCATACATTACAAGGCCCGCTGTATACATTTCACAAATCACTCCACATCATCGCGCAGGAGCCGCACTAACGTCGTGTCCCATCTGGCAACATGCAGGCAATGCCCGATGCCCGTCAACAAAGCTTTGAAGAGATATACGGTCCTCCAGAGAACTTCCTAGAGATAGAAGTCAGCCAAACCCTCGACTCCTTCTGCCCCTCTTCTTCAACGTATGACCCTGTGCTAACACCCTCCCGGCCTTCCAGGTCAAAAACCCTCAAACCCATGGCACATCACGTAACATGTACACCGACTACGAGATCGTCTGCCGCACCAACATCCCCGCCTTCAAACTCAAACACAGCACCGTCCGTCGACGATACTCAGATTTTGAGTATTTCCGAGACATACTGGAGCGTGAGAGCGCGCGGGTGACGATACCACCGCTGCCAGGGAAGGTGTTTACGAATCGGTTCAGTGATGATGTGATTGAGCATAGGAGGGAAGGGTTGCAGCGGTTCTTGCAGATTGTGGTGGGGCATCCGTTGCTGCAGACGGGGAGTAAGGTGCTGGCGAGCTTTGTGCAGGGTGAGTGGTTCTACGTGCCCTGCGTTGGGAGAGACAAGGAAGGGAAGCTGATGGATAGCCAGATCCGAATTGGGATAGGAATTCGTGGTGAAGCCTCAATAAAGGCGGATTCAAAGCATGCAAAGGCGAATGGAAAGGTTACCAGATCATGGCAGGTTGTTTTTCTTAGCAGGGGTAGCGAATGGCGTTAAACGGTTACGTGATATGGGCAAGGCTTGTACAAAGTGCGTTCACTCGTGAGCTTCAAGTTTATCTAGGAATACCCAGTGGCTTTTGGCAGTGAAACATATCTTATTGATTGCGGCACCATTCTGACGCCTTTTATTCTGCAGCCTTGGTTGCTCTTGTCGTTCTTCTGCCTACGCTCTGATTGACGTTCGACGACAACTTCGAGACCTTCTTGAGCAATGCTCACTTCGCCTGATATATCTCACAATTTCTCTTACGATCATCCCAAGACTTTGAGCTGAATAATAACTCTGATGATAAACATATCTAAAATATTGATTGGGCCTCGTCTCTGGATTTTTATTAGAGCTTGTAGATTGATAGTTGATTTGCACAGTTCCACTGACGTTTCAATAATGCCAGAAGTTTTATCCTGATGTATCTGGGAATATTGCCATTCCTTCCCTTGCTTTCTGACGGGGGGCTTTTCCAACACTGATTCAAGCACGGGCTCTTGCGATGTTCTGCTCATTCACAAGAGTGCTTTAGCAATGACTGTCCCAATTGGTCCGAAATACTAATGCTGCCTATCTTGCATCCTCTCTTGAACTAAAGTAATCCGCAAAGAACTCTTTACATTTTGAGCAGGTGCTATGTACCTCAGTAAGGCCGTAGTCGCATAATTTCAGCAGCAGGAATTGTACCATAATCTCTACAAAGACTTTAGCAAATATTATCGAAATGGAGGTCAATCACAATTGATCTGACGCGAGGTTCTGCGCAATGGCTGAAGGCGTAATGTGTCGGAATGACAAACGACGAAAAAGTTGGTTTGATGAAATTAAGGAGGGCGCGAATCAGGAGGAGAGAAGGTATACGACAAAACTCTCTGCTCTAACAAGCTGGAAGGCCCCCACCGCCGGCTTTGACGCCGCAGAGAATGGCTTTCTTTCGGCTCATCTGTTGCTGACATTGGTGCAAGAGTTCGGCAAAGGGCTGATGTTCCTCCATGGATGTTTGCAATAGCACACCTAGAATTCCAAGATCTCAAAAGATTTGTGCTGTGATAGCAAAGGGAGCAGATGGAAAGAAAAAGGAGTACCAAACGAAAGCCTTGCGTCAAGGATGCATTTTCTGGATTTCAGATGGTGATACTACCCCTGATCCCACTGCCCGCCCCTAATGATAGGTCTTGCAGGATCCCAAGGCCCAATGACCACATTCTTATATCTCTGGAGGCCAATAAGCCACCAACTACATCCTCCCATGCCCACCGCACTTCCCACGCTCCAAATAACGGCGCCCGCGATAGCTCTCTTCCAACCACCGTTCCACAATTCTTTCTTGCTAAGCGCAGTCCCGAGGCTGGCTCCTGCCCCAAGCACCAGTGTCGAGGTTAAGAAAAGATGTCCGCGCCAGCTGACATGGCGCAAGTGTCGCCGGAAGACGGGAAAGAGGCCGAACACCTCTATGCTGAAAAGTGTCAGACTGAACACGTGTGCCGTGCTTGGTAATCTCGAAGCTAGTACTGTGCTGGCCATTAACGCTGCATTTGTGCTCAATGACGCTGGGAATTTGACTCCCACGCCTCCGCTATAGTCGAAGAAGAAGACGTTAATGGCCATAAGCCAAGTTGTCATTGCCCAAATAGAGTCAGAGGTTGTCGACTCAGTAAGGGATTTGAGAATGGGCGAAAGACCCAGAAGGGCGACATAGATAAGTACTGCGGATTTGGCTGTGGCTAGGCGCGAATGGATAAAAGGCGTAGAGTTTGATGTCACGGATGGGCCGTGAAAATATGGGTGCGAAGAATGATGTGAAATGGTTGGAGAAGGCCCAGAAGATACGGAGGTCTGGGAAAAAGAGTGCGAGTGGCCCTTTCGAAGCAAAACATCTGTGGTAGCAAGACTTAAGCCTAGACCTACAGTAGAGGAGGTGGCGCTCTGCAGAGAGGGCGTGGGGGCTGTTGAGGCGATGGGAGAGCTAGCGCCACTGACAGCGGAGCCGTTGGCGAACTCGCCATGGCTGTGAGAAAGTTCAGCAACTGTCCTTGATAGTGCTTCTTGGCCGATCCAGAAATCCCAAAGGATCCAGCCAAGAACGGTTCCAGCGCTGCCCCAGCTGACGACGGAGACTGGGGATACACGCTGCTGGTATATGCCGACGAAAGAACAGACGAAGATGACTACGGAGGAGATGTGCTGAGCGATGACGGTGGAATCAGCAACTAGGGGCCAAAAGTCATAGGGTCTGAGACGAGGGTTTCGTTGAAGGGCGGAGAGGAACGTTGGAGGGTCGGTGTAATTATCCGGATCTAGAATGACGATGAGATATTTCCGCCAAGTAGTATTAGAATGGCCTTGACATACAGTCTTTTTGCTTCACCCACAAAAGCTTTTTCCAAACATTCTTCCCCCTCCGACTTCCACTGCGCCCTCTATCTTTGCCTCGTCTGCGCCGCGAGGATCCCCCTGCTCTGATGCTTGGACTGTCAGTCGCAGCAACATCTCTATTGTTTACGCTTAGGAAGTCGTCGATCTGTCGCTGCCTGCGGGGAGGCGAATGCGCATAGAAGGCATCTTCGGGGGCTAGATGGTTTGGATCTGAAAAGGGTCGGTGCGGGACTGGTGGTTTCTTGTTGATATCATAGTTGATGTTTGGAGGGGGAGCTGACGGTTGGGACGGCGTCATTGATTGTACAGAAGTTGTCGAAGCTCCATTGTAATGAGATACTACTGAAGAAATGGTTCGGCCTGAGCGTGAGAGCGCGTCCTTGGACCCAGATTGACTCGCCTCAGGGCTTGTTTCCTATTATGGTTTAGTGTCTTACATGCAACCCAACAAGCGACCTGCCAGCCTCGTCAAGCCTCCAAATCTCTTTTCAGACACTTCGGCAATAGATATGACGCAATTGAGAGCTTTTTGGCTGTGGTAAAAGAAAACATCAGTCACGAGATCCAATTACATTCCTTTGCAGCTCTCATGTACTCCGTATTGAACATGCAAAGTAGACGTATCAAGCTGGAGTCAACTTTCAACTACCATATCGAGACGAGCAAAGCTACATTTGGTCCTAGCCTACCTTGCCAACGAGCCATGGGGCAGGAATCTTGAAAACCACAAGTTCCTCCATAAGTCATCCAGAGCGGTTATGAAGCCGTAGGAATATATGCCATAAAGTAGATGGAAAAAGACAAGCATGCTTGAGACTCCTAGCGCTGTGGTCATTCTCCTTCGCCAACGCTTGAACGCGCTGTGTTCACGTTCTTTAACAAACCCAGCCGGCGGCTACCCCTATCCTGTCAAAAATCCCTCATAAGGTACTGTCCTGGCTTTTCCCTCTACGAGTATCTGTGGGGTTTCTTATCGTAGTACGGATCAAATTCTACACCTCTATGCATAATCACTTTCTTTTATAGAACAGTTTCTTGATGCCCGCGCCACTCCTTTTCTATCGTGAGAATGTGCCTTTTCGGGTTTCGCATGCTGATCTCGCTCGGCCGAATCTTATCTCATGCCTTTGAGCCACTGTATGGACGCCCTCGTTTAGATCGACTTCCAGACTCGAAAGCTCGCTGGTAAACGTAGGAAGCTCCATGCATAGCAACACCGTTTTCTACATTTGTAGGAGCGGCCACAAGACACTTGGAAAATCGATTATTCGCCGCACCCACCTTTTTTGGGTGCTGTTGTTCAAGCTGTTGGCGCTAGCAGGTACTTGTTAAACTGCCAGGCGCTGTCATTGGACCTAACAGTACGAGTGGAAGAGAACAACAGCCATGTAGAAAGATCTTAGGTCTTAAGACTGAGTTATGCATTACTTTGTATCTGCGAAGCTCATCATTTATATGCTCATGATAGCATTGAGCAGCTCATCATCGTCTGCGACCTTGGCCCTTCAACTGCTATGAAACCACACCTCACGAGCAACATTCTCAATTAACACAGCTCTATGAAATAGATAGCCAGCGGTGTCCTATCGGTACTGTATCCGAGAATCGCTCTATATAACCATCCACTATATGATCCACAAGAGACGAGGTTCGAATCCGACGAAACGTTGATCGGCTAGGGGTAGAGATTCTTCTCGGTGTCACGGACTTTTCAGAATCTCCTAGGTCTTGCATCATAAGCATGTCCTGGGTTCTCCTGTTTAATGGCAGCTTCCTCAGAATGTTTTGAGGCCCTTACACTGGTCGTGAGCAACAAAGCTTCGCTGGGTATGTGCACAAGCAATCCGTTCCATACTCTGCTATTGGGGCCAATGTTCAATATCCAGCCTGTAGTGATCTTTCTTAACGAAGAGACTTGCACCATCACAGGGAAAAAAAAGACTAGCCTGGTCATTCACGCATTGTGGACTTTGACTTGGCAAACATCTGGGATCCCTGAGGGGCAGATACACGCGTTCAATGCTTCGTAGTAGTTGATGAACCTCTGAATCTCGGGCTCTCAGTCGCTGCCGCCAGCAGCAAACGGACTTCTCTCCCTCAATCTCTTGCCGAAGTACCATAACAGCCACGGCGCCGGTACCCCCAGGCCAAGAGCAATGAAACCCAATAAACTATTCCCCCAACCATAGCCCAATGCGTTATACATGTACGGGGCAAATAGTGGGAATCCGAAACCTGCTAAACTTCGAAGTACAGTTGCTGCACCGATTGCCGAAGCTGCGTAACGTGTGTATGAGTCAACGAGATAGGTCTGAACGCACTGAAAGCCGATGATGACGCCAGCTGCGAAGATTGCGGCGCCGATATTTGGTCCGATCCAGTGGGTTTGGTAGTGGGCAGTCCAACCATAAATGAAAAGGCCAATTGGGACGAGACAACTTCCGGGGACCATGAGGGGAACCCTGAACTCTGGTTGACCGGTATTGTTATTCCTCTTCTTTAAGAGGCGGTAAATTCGGTCATTAATAGGGGCGCAGACTTGGGTTCCCAGGAAGAAGCCAATGCCGAGGGAGATATAATTTAAGCCGCCAATTCCTATCGTCTCATGATACTGATTACTCCACAGTCCTGGGAACGTCGACAATAATAAATACATCAATCCGTAGAGATACGCTGCATAGGCAGCGAGCGCTTGGACGATTGGTTGCGTTCCTAGAAGCTTGAAAGGGCGAGTAAGGCTGCGTTTCATTGTGTTCGCAAGCGAACGTTCCGGATGTTCGAATTCCGTGTGGAGAGCTGTATTGCCAGTCTCTTTTCGTAGTTTCTCGGCTTTCACATGGAGGAGCTTTGGTGGATACGTCTCTTTTAGAAACAAGAGACCGAAAATTTGGATGACGGCGTCTGCAATGGATGTTGCCCAGAATGCCCATCGCCAAGAGGTCTTCTCTGTGATGAAACCTCCAGCGATAGGACCAATTGCAGGGCCAAGAAGTGGAGCAAGGCTGTAGATGGAGATTGCGAGGCCCCGCTCCTCTGCTCGCCAGCAGTCACTGAGGACGCCACCTCCAAGCGCCAGGGGCGCTGAACCTCCAAGCCCCGATAGGAACCTGAAAGCAATCATCTCTCCTTTGTTTTTGCTTGCTCCACAGGCAAGATTGAATACGAGGTAAAATAAATTGGAAAGCTGCAAGACAGGTACTCTGCCGTAGATTTCGGACAAAGGGCCAAGGAACAAGGGGCCTATTGCGTATGCCAGAACAAATATCGACAATACCAATTGAGACTCGACTTCGTTTGTGATCCCAAAGTCCTTGGCGATGGTACTGAGCGCTGGCGCAACCATTGAGCTAGAGACAGGCGAGATGAATGTGAAGGACGATACAACAATGGTTGCAGCCCACTTCATCTTGAAACTCCAATTCTTCGGATTTGCAGGATCTTCAGGCCCGTCCCATGAGACGAGATTGGGATCTTTGATGGATCTTGTCGTTTGCTTTTTCTCCAAATTTGGTGATAAGTCTCGTGTATCGCGGATACCCATGCGGACCTGATCAACCTCGTCTTCTCCACGTGACATTGCTTCTTCATCATGTTCCTTCGTCAACTCTTCGGAAGTATCTGTTTCTTCGTCGTCATAATCTGGTATGTATGCATCGTGGTCCCCACCATGGTATGTGGAGACGTCATCGAGATGCTGCGCGGAGAATACACGACTCAGGCGTGGGTAGCTGTTTGCTGTATTGGACCGAGATCGATTGGACTGAGGTCTGCTGAGTGTCGTCCCCGGAGCTGGTGCTGAACGTATGGGCTCCAGCTTAGACATTTTGGTCAGTATCTTGGTCGCACAGCAGCAGCAACAACAATCCTCAAAATCTGCTGGTATTTAGGGTTATGGATAGTAGGAGGCGATAGGCCGCGGCGATTGATGTGAATAAATGGATTTTGTTGTTTTAAGGGATATGCCAATGGATAGGATAAGGAATCGAGGACGTGATTGGTGAGCAAGGCCATGCCACAGGAAGAGATCTGTGATATATCATTGTAAAAAAGGACGGCTGGCAATTTATTTGTATGTTATCCTTTTTCAACGGGTTCTCGGCATCGGCGGCAGCGAAGATTTATTGACGCCTGTCAAACCGATGACGCTGCACAACTACCTCACCTTAATGCATGTCACGCATGTACAGGGTGCTCGAGGGCGTTTAATTCTAGGGCGCTTCGGCCCGGAGACAGATTAAGGTTACCCCTAAAAGGCTAAAACCATCCTTCACGGAATTCCGCATAAGTGCCTAAAGATATTGTACTCATATACTTAAGAATACTGCTCGTTACGCCTGGAATTTCAGTAGTGCTCTTCCCATGAGCTGCATCGTCCCAGCTTGATGAGGTACGAGTAAGCCCAGACATCAAAAAACATTGGGATGATTGTGATCCTCGCATGACATTGTGATTCCAAGAATAAGCAGAGGAAGCCTATTCCCTGACACATGACCGCTCAGGCGACTTTGTTGTACTCGCACTAACATACCTATTACTATACCTTCTCCTACAAGCCGCTGGCTTCTATGGGAAGCTGATCAACGAATCAGTAGACAATCCATCAGCTCTTGTACCATCTCCTACAAACGTTGCATTCTCATCTAGGTTGGGGGTTCTGTAAAGCCATAAGACTCTCCTTTCTTCTACCTCTCTTCATCGCTCGTTGTGAGACTGCCCTGAACTGAACAGCCTTCTCGGCGGCCTTCCTTTCTAAAGGCTCCCAGTTGATATCAACAAAATGCAAGAAGCCACTCAAGGGTCAAGGGTCTCCCGTCCAATACTCGAGAATCGGAGAAATTCCCTTCTTGATGAGACTATCCTCGCTCCAGGCGCTGTAAAGATCAACGTGCAAGGAGCATTTATTGTGGATGATGAAAGGCTCCGTGATGATGTTACAGAGGACAATGGAGCCCAGCATGATACTCGAGATATAAGGCTTCCTCATCACACAGCTGTAGTCAGCCATGTTGCCCTCGACATCGGTGGCTCTCTTGCAAAACTTGTCTTTTTCTCCCGTGAACCCAATTCGAAAGAGCTTGGTGGCAGGTTGAATTTCCTGAATTTCGAAACTGACAGAATCCATCAATGCCTTGACTTCGTTAAGCAGTTGAAGACGAAACAAAGAACACAATTATGTATCATGGCCACTGGCGGTGGCGCCTACAAATATTACGACGAGATGAAACAGGTTCTTGGTGTCGAGGTTCTACGAGAAGATGAAATGGATTGTCTAATCATAGGCCTTGACTTCTTCATTACCGAGATTCCACGTGAGGTATTCACCTACAGTGAGATCGATCCTATGCGCTTTGAGGAACCTCGTACCGATATCTATCCCTACTTACTCGTCAACATCGGATCTGGCGTGTCAATGGTCAAGGTGTCTGGTCCTAAGCAGTTCGATCGCGTGGGCGGCACGTCACTCGGTGGCGGTACATTGTGGGGCCTGCTCTCACTTTTGACTGGTGCGAGATCTTTCGATGAGATGCTTGCATTGGCTGACAAAGGCGACAACGGGAACGTCGATATGCTGGTTGGCGATATCTACGGTACAGATTATGGCAAGATTGGGCTTGAAAAAAGCACCATTGCCAGCAGCTTCGGCAAAGTCTTCAAGATGAAGCGACAGGGCGAGAGTGACGCCGAAGACGGCAGTGGACTATCGAATGGAGATTCTCGACAGGCTGATGGAACGCCAATGCAAGACCAGGCATTTGCACCCGAGGACATTAGCCGAAGTCTGCTGTACGCCGTCAGTAACAACATCGGCCAGATCGCGTATCTGCAGAGTGAGAAACACCGACTCGAGCATATTTATTTCGGCGGATCATTCATTCGCGGACATCGGCAGACTATGGCAACTCTGTCATTTGCGATCAAGTATTGGTCAAAGGGCGAAAAGCAGGCCTACTTCCTTCGGCACGAAGGCTACTTGGGGTCAGTAGGAGCCTTCTTGAAGCGGCAGCCTAGAAATTGGGGCCGGAAAAACAGCTTCGAGGAGTCTAAGTAAGAGAATGAGGCACTTGCTGCGCATTAGCTTATCAATCTTTACATCCGTAGCTAGCGACGTCATGGGCGCATTACTTTCTCAAAGGGAAGAATGTCAACGCAGACTCTGAATCGTCTTAACGTCAGGCTCTACACGTCTGGACGACCTTGCCCAGACCAAGCCTCATCCAAGCCCGCCAGCATATCGCCTCCCGGGATTCACCTTCCAATCCTCTTCCAGAACCAAGGCTTCGCAATCGCAGCAATCGCAGGACTCAATTTGCCTTTACTTATGTTCAAACCTTCCATCTCCCTTTTCTCTTCTACCAGGCAATCATTCTGCACCCACTTCAAGAACGCACCCAGACCGCCTGCGTTCTTGTGCTCCAGTAAATCCCACCCCTGCTCCAGCCTATTCTCGGTTACTATCGCGTGAGCAAAGTTGTCGACCCGTTCCCGATTCTCCTTATCAACCGCACTCGCTGGCATTTTGGCAACGTTGCTCACAGCCAACAGATCGCCTTTGGATTTGAACCAGAACTTTGGCTCGCCGCAGTATTTTGTAGCTTTCCAGACGATACCTTCACCCAGACCAGACTGTCCCAGCTTTTTAGCAAACGGGCACTCCGCCTCGACTTCATCAGTCAATTTCCTAATTTGCTCCTCCGAAGCGTTCACATTGTCGAAGAACAGCTCATGCTCAAAAAAGTCTGCCTTGCCAACATGGTAGAAGCTGGCAACCTCATTACTGATATCAGCATACTCCCAATCCGGCACCCAATTACCATTGATGTTCGTCGATATGATAGCAAAGAACTTCTCCATCTTACTGATAGCAACTTTCTTTTGCACACCCTTTCCACACCACTCACCCGCCATAATAATATCACCCTCAACTACCTCGTTTGGATTAAGTTTCCTGTATCTTTCCAAGATTCTATCTCGCAGATCGAGCAGGACCTCCTTCTTCGTCCCCGCCACAAAAGAGGCAAAACCGCAATTGTCTTCCTTGCCTGGAGTCAACCTTAATTGATTCCTCGACTGCAAACGGACTTCATCAGAGTCAGAGGAGAAGACGATGTCGGCGTGGGTGCCGTGAAGCTTAACGCTGCCAGTCAGGTGAATGGAGGTGAGTGGGCCGAGATCTTTGGTGGCGTGGAGGAAGTCGCCGAATTTTAGGATCTTTGGGTAGAGAGTTGATGAGGCTGTGCCTGAAGGTTTCGTCGGCGTTGGTGGAAAATTGTCTTTAGAAATATCCTCGGCCACGGTGTTGGGCGAGAGAGATGGTTCTTCTTTCAGAGAAAGTGACTCCATTGCTTTGTCCATGCTCTGTCTATTGATCGTTGTGGATGAAGCAGATGTCAAGGTAGTATCGGTGTTGTGCTCATTCAGTAGAGCACTTACTAGTTTTTAGGGCAGTACGCAGAGAATCAATAGCAGTAAAATAAGATTTTTAAGAGGAAGATATGCTGTAGTAAAGACAGGAGCGATTCACAGTAAAGATTAGGAAATCATGTTTGACTCATAGCCCTGACTCAGCCAAGAAAGTTTGTAACACAGGATCATGAACTCAGGGACTCTACCTGTAAACACGTCTATCCAACTGAATGATTTGAGCTGCGGGTGCAGCGTTCCCATGGACGGAAAGACGCTCAAATGTTTCGCTAGGCGCTTGAAGTAATATAACCACACTTCGAACAAACGTCGCTCAAAATCATTTTTCTCTTGGTGACCAAACTTTGTTCCAACAGGGACACATATACTGTCGCTCAGGAGATCAGTAAGAGTTTGGGCCCTTGCAATTCCTTTGCAGTCTATCATTGGCTGTGACCTCACAGAGGCAAAATGTGTTTGAATTGTAGCTCAGTACATCACTGTGCTCGCTGGCGGTAGCAACACCTCGTCGCTACGAAAATTCTCTGCCATATTTTTCTTCATAACGACACCACACCACATGGACACCTCTCAAGCCTTCTCAGTCGTACCCCTCGCCCCTTTGGGAGCTCCAGTCTGAAAGCCATTCTTGAATTTCCTTGGGATCTCCTTCATCGATCGCATGCGGCCTGTACCAGTGGTCTTTCTCCTCTTTGCTTTCATGCCCCAATTGTCTGTAAAGTCCGTGTTAGTCGAATATATCTGTGGGAGGAGAGTCTCCATAGTAGAGTGTATGAGAGGAGAGACGCACATTGACGAATCTTAGCCGCAGGATAGCCGCATGATGAACACGTATGCTTTTGTATGTGGAGGGAGCGACGACCTGGGTATAGAAGAGCAATTAGCTTAGGTTCCATGCCATTGAGAGCGTTGCTGGGTGACCAAAAAGAAGCTATGCCATCAACTCGACAGAGAGGAGACTCACCGCAGCGTCTGCACAGAGTGTGCGTCTTATTGTGGCGCTTACCGAAGCTGGAGGTACCCTTCGCTAGAGAGAGAGGTCAGTCTTGAGGATCTTGCAGCCAGAGGGTTGGTGTCGCTGTTGTAGGCCAAGTCCTACTCGTGCGAAAAACGTACTCATCTTGGGTCATACAGTCTGAGTAATCGCGTTAGAAGTATCCTCTCCAAAGTATACACAGCAGGTTCTCACCCTCACGTAGTCGTGGTTATCGCTATAATGTTGTCGCTGAGTCTAAGGTGCGCGCAATTCAGTGCTAAGCGAGAAATGACCCTTAGCGCCGGGATCTTCTGGCGCCGATACGCGAAGGTGCTTCAGCTCCCCGTATGCACACTTCACAGCAAGAATTCTATAAACGCGCGACGTCGTCCCACAAAAGAGAGCTTTGTCATTAGACATGAAGAGTCCGATTGACAGGGTCATATTGTTCATTTCGCTATGCGCCTCTCTCAATGACGCTGGCCCCTCCATCTCCACCAACAAAATATAAAAACTCCCTCTCCTCCACCTCTTCATCATCCTCCTCACACGCACCGCCCCTACTGATCCTTAACACTCCGCTAATGTCCCTGGCAACACCCGTATCCAGCCCCCTCAAACTGAACACCGTTCGTGCCTGATGCGCCATACTCATCACGAATGCAGACTGGGAGATCTCGAGAGGTGTACCTTTGCCTTGAGATTGGGTGAAAGGGGTATCGGCGCAGGCCGTGAGGAGAGTGGTATGAACATGCTGGCACGATTTCGTTGTCAGCTTGACATTCAATAGAATGTATTGAGATCTCAGAGGGAGAGGTACTTCTCGTAGTCGCCCAACCAAATCCAGAAGATGTAGACTTGAACAGCCCGTAGCAGCGAGGAGGAAATCCAACCCGTCCAGCACTAGTACAATCCTGCCTCTGCCGCACGAAGCTTCGTTTGTCGCGGTGACGGCCTTCATGATCCCTACCTCTACGTCTGCGAGCCCGCCAGCCTCGAGTCCTAGCCCACTGCTCAAAGCGTCCATGATCTGAATCTCCCGAAAATTGATACCCTAGAATGCTCATCTTATGTTAGCCAAAGACTTATATAATGGAGTGGAGCAAGGCTGCTCTGGCGGAGGAAAGGACATTCCCACGTACGATTTTCCGTCCACCTTCTCTCCAAAATTTGGCATCCCTCAGCCAGCTCACTAACACTATCCGCGTTTCCCCGGCAGCTAGGTCCTTAGCCTCGTGTCCATCAGGTCTCAAAGACTGCAACACGATATAGAGGAAGCGTAGGATAACCCAATTGGTTGAGGCACCGAGGGTCGAAGTCAGGAGCGTGAGAGAACCGGACGGACTCCCACAAAAGTAGGGCGACAGCAGTGGCGGGACGGACATTTAAGTAAGAAATTGATGAAGCCAGAAGTAAGGGCAGACATCATGGATATTCGGGAGAGATGATTTCCAACAAAGATATGTTGTTCATCGAAAAGAAGCGGTGATAGAATTTGGAACCCGCTCTCGCTTACCAGATAATGCGTCAGGTTCTCTACTATTTTAGGCATCAATGTTACCAGCCTTTGGGCGTAAGGAAATTTCATTTTAGAATATCTATCTATGGCGAAAAGCCAGGTGCGAACAGCGTGACATTTTTGCACTGCAAGCCATCTTTGCATTCACGGGACAAAAAGACGCACGCTCCACACTGCAACAGGCCTCCGGGTTTTTGAATCAAGCTATTTCCTCGCAAGCACTTCTTCCCTAACGTGGTATCAATAGTAAAACTGGATCTGTGATACGCTGCAGTATGGGTCTGAAGGCGATTGTGATTACGAATTTGGTCGAACGATGATACTGGTTGGTGGGCGTGGGCTGGTGAAACTGGGTTTCCAGGTGCTGTTTTCAATATAACCGGGTAATTGGTTCACTGTCGCAGAGCCTCTCAGGACTAGATTTTCGAGTCGTCTTTATTTTCACTTCGAAGCTCGGGGCTTTTTGGCGCGACATGAGACCTATTCCCAATTAAGAGGCCCCTTTGGCCATAGGGCGATAAAAGGCCAACGTTATTCAGGGGTTTCGTCCGCGCCAAGTTTTTCGAGACGGTCCAACAGTCGAGTCTTCGTATTGAAGCTGATAACCACCTCGTCGTGATCTTCGCGGTCCTCAAAAGCCTGATATCCTTTCACCTTCTCCATCATCTTGTCCTCCTCGCAACTGTCGTCGTACGGCTCTTTCTCAACCACCTCGCCTTCATTAGTCACATTCTTGGCTCTCAATCCGGCCATACTAGGGAACTCAGTCTCTGCTGTCACATTCGTGCGCCTTGCAGTAGGAAGGTCATTGTCATACGCCTCATCCTCTATACCGAGCGATTCACTTGATGCGTCCTCAAAAGAATTCCGCCATGTCTCTAGCTTGGCCCCCAAAAACCCCTCGTCTCTGCTATCGTAGAATTCTTGATCGAGTGAAGCTAGGTCACTGCTGTGGCTGCTTAGAGACATTGATCGTGCACTGTCTGGTTCAAGGTTGAGGCTTGCTGCAGGAATGAGGTCCACAAGATCATGCTCGCTGGAAGTTGGAGAGGTTGGGACATTACTGCTGACTGAAGGAGTAGAGAGTCCAGAGAAGACTGTGTTTGGTTCTTTTCCCGTGTATACTTCCGGCGGTGCCACTGTTTCCGAACCCTTTGACTTTGAAGGATGATCGAAAAGCTCAAGCACTTCTCCGCGGTGGGTCACACCCGCGGCAGTGTGAAGGTCATCGTTGCTGTTCATCAATTTCGCCGTAGCTCGGTCTCTCTTGAGCTGGCTTGATCTTATCATCTCCTGTCGTAGCTCTGCAGCTTCGTGTTCGACCGTGGAGATTCCGTCCGCTTCGCGCTCTGTGTTCTTTGCGATCTTGCCAAGAATATCAGGGAAGAGCCAAGCGAAGCTCATGAGCGGCATTCTCTCTGGTGTCATGGTACGCAAGGGTTTGCGACGCCCTCCAACGTCCTGAAATTGCCCGCATTCCGTGATTGCTTGGCCCATCTCCATGGCTGTGCATTGATACATCGCAGCAACGAAAGGGCCGAGTCGCTGAAAGTCCTTACCTCCAGCCTTCTGCCGACAAAGAGCTCTAAATTGGTCCTTCAATGCGTTCGACAGCTGGCCTATCTGCTCATGAAACTTGAAGTCATTGGTGGTACGATCATGCTGGAGGACGAAGGTGGACCAGACCTCAAACTCAGTCTGGATTTCATGCTGGGCCATGATCCGACGTATGTGTGCATCGTATTCCTTCTTGATGTTCCGAACATCATCAAGCATTGCTTCATTGATATTATAAGCCCTCAGAATACGCTCGTCGAAC
The DNA here is from genome assembly GCA_035521555.1 of Lecanoromycetidae sp. Uapishka_2. NCBI lineage: Eukaryota > Fungi > Ascomycota > Lecanoromycetes > Lecanoromycetidae sp. Uapishka_2. Next base: position 20,021 of record JASZXT010000328.1, read on the forward strand.
GGCGCGCCAAATTGAGGTACAAAATCGATGCGTTCGACTTGGTCGTACAATTGTCCTAGTATCTTCTTCGATACGTAGATCTTGTCTGCAGGGTAATGGGTACAGTCCATGAAGTGAGGTCTCTTTGGAGCTTTGAGGTCTTTGGTCATTTGAGCTGGCTGGCCTGTTTTAACGAAGTCAACAGCAAGAGAGTGAAGGGCTGCGAGCTTAAGACCTAAGTGCATGTCAGTAGTTAATACTTTTTGCCCTTACTAAATACTTACATTTCTCATCCTTCACGCCTTCTTCCAGGTAGTCCGCATTAGCAAGGTGGGCCTGCGCAATCCGCGGCAATGTGTCATTCTTCATGTATGTTACGAAAAACGTGGTGAGGTCATCAATGTCGATGTTTTTTCCATGCTTTTTCTTCTGGGGCGGGGTATAGTCCATCGGCTCGTGATTCCATTCGCGAGGTAATAGGTCTTGATCCCAGATTACCAAGAAATCGTCTCCATCAAGATCACCTCCGGAGCACATCCCCGCAACATCTCTATCGCCAGTTTGAGGTAAGACTACGACATCTTTAAGATGATGTAGCTGGGGAACGTCGACGCCACAAACGACACGGACGTCGCCGGGGTGCAGCGAAGGGTTTCGAGCGAGCAACATGGGTCCTAGAATTACTTCGGGCTTGCCCTCAGGGGCATTGGAGAGTTGGACGAAGACCTGCGGTACGAGCTTCGCTTTCTCCTCAATTGGTGCCTCGTCTTGGGGCCTGGGGGTATCATTGAAGTGTCCTTGAAGAATTGCTGTTTCATCCACACATCCGAGCAGAAGGGCTCCGGCACCGATTGTAATTCGCGTTTTCTCTTTCAGATACTTTATAGACCAGGCTCGCCACAACTGTAACAAGGACATCATGAAAGGCTCTCCAGTCTTCTGGAATCCATCTAATATCATACTGGCAACGGCCAACGTCATTTGATTATGGTCGACGTCTTTTTGTAAGATGCTCAACGCCACTGTTTCGTCCGTCATAGCCTGCTCAAGCTTCGATAGCTGCAGCTGCAACTTCTTGCTGAAGACGTGATCTGGAACACCTAACGCCGACATGATCAAAATAAGCTGACGATTCAGATTGGCGCAGGCAAATTGAGACCAGCGAATGATCTCCAAACCCTCGTGCAAAGCTGGAAACTTGTATTGCGATTCACGGATATGAATCTCCTGCGGACCACACGTAGGGGAGACTGCAAGGATCCCTTTGCAGCCTCCAACGCGAATTTGATAAACACTCGGTGGCTCCGGGGAGTGATGCGAGATACCTAGTTCTGAAGCCGCAAGAGTCGCAAGGAAGGTAGAGATTCTGCCCACTCCGTCTGTAAATTTGTACCCATTTCGCACAACGTCGGGAATCTCTACGAGAATGGCGGACGCGCCATGAATCGCTCTCGTGGTTGAGAAGCATTGGCCGATTCGAGACGCATACAACGGCACAGTCTCGATTTCTTCGAACGAGCCCATCCATCGACGTATCTTCTCAGTGGAGAGGTTCGGCGATGGAGCAAAAAAGTAGGCTCCGTGCTCTCGGAACTGAGAATTACCGCAAGCAAGGTATTCGTAGACGCGATCACCAATGAGAATACCGTTGGCTAAGACACGCTTAACACGAGTGAAGACTTCGTTCATCGTGTCTTTATCGGTGGAATATATTTTGCCCTTTACACACTTAGTCAATTTCTTCTGAAGAGAGTCCAGCCGGAGCATACCTCGGATTTCTCATCCGTGAAGCGTACACGGAGAAAGCGGTCAGCATGACCGGCAAACTTACGCAGAACGCGATTCGAAGTCTCGGCTAGCGGGGTTTCAATGTGAATAGTCGTTGGTGTTACAGTTGCTGAGCGGATATAGACACAGTAATGGGGAACTTTGGCTCGCAAAGCTGATCCGTCACCGATTTTGAGGTTGAATAGTGCCATTGGATCAAAAACGCGTTTCCCTTGGTTAGCAACATATTCAAGGATATCGCGAGCCTCGCCAATCTTCATCTGCTTGAGTTTCGTAATGAATGGACGATGAAGATTGTGCTCGTTGAGGAAGCCATGTGAGATGCAGACCTCAAGCTGATAGCGTACTTCGAAAGCCAAGTCGATGTCTTGACTGAGCTCGTCTAAGCCGTGCATTGTCTTTCTACGTGACATGGGCGGCTTGTCGATGATCTCCCAGATGGACGGCTGGGGTTTTGCGGTGGTATTGAACTTAGGACACGGCACAATGTCAATGTTGTAGTCGCGTAGAGATTGACGCATCAGGTTGAACAGATTCATGTCGTTCTTGAACATGTCAAACTGAAAGCGATAGGTCGTCCATCGTCCTGAGAGAAATTAGTCATGGCAAATCTAGAGGGAGGAGAGTCTCAACCAATGTCAATAAGAGGTCTTAGCTTCTTCAATGCCAGAGGTGATTTTTTGAGATAACGAGGATCGTATGCAATATCAGTTTGACGAAACCAAGCATCATTGCCACCCCACGACTTTGCCTGACTGTCGTGGCTGCTCAGTGGGTCTACCTGTTTGAAGAAAGCTGGCGGGTTCTTGAGGGAGATGAGAAGGATTAGCTTTTTCTCATGGTTTTCGATCTGACAGATTTCGTCCAGCTGAGAAAATGGGATTCTGAATTGGAAGTTTTCTATTCGGTTGTGCAGGCCTAGCCCACTGCCGTCCACATCGCTCTGACCTTGTCGAGGATCTTGAATGTGCATCTGGAACTCTACTTTGATTTCTCTATGCAGCAAGTCTTGACGAAATTGGATCGATGCTTTTGGCGTTGGGAGTACGTGACACATGTCCATCATCGTTGTCTGATCGTACATGATACCAAAGTCCAAGGATTCCGCTTCCAGGGTCTGTGATGCCAAATTAGTAGGCGCACATGGATGGCAGCTGGGACGTACCATGAGCTCAGGATACCGCTTGTTCTTTTCAACGGGACTGGGATGAGTGAAGTCACGCCTCCGCTGTTCACGCTGCAGTGGAACCATAATGGTGCCACAGTCAGGCAGAAATAAGTCAATTGAACCGCGAGTCCAGAATGCTGTAGCAGGAGCAGGGCTGCCACAAGTTAGATGTTGGCAGGCATTCAGCTAGAATGTCATAGGAAAGGCATACCTGAACCGTACACAGGCTTTGCCATCAGGTTTTCCCCTTGTGTTCTCGTACAGCTCGATGTATACGACCTTGCCTTCTTGGCTGAAGCGTTTCCATAGATCGAATGTTGTGGTACTGGCTGGGAGATCAAAGATCTTGATGCCTAGCTCTACCCACCGATGCCAGTCTTCTTTACTATTGCGATTGACGCCAGTAGTCCCAGCTGAATAGTTGAATTTGCTAGTCGACGGTCTAAAGAATGGACGATCATGGCCGCTGTTAGGTAGAGCATCAAAGTGAGAAGAATATACACCATTGGCTTTCCCACGGTGGTCTTTGGGACGCAAGAAGAATGAGGATGCCGGGTTCCCTCTGCTTGTCTCCAAACGAGATGACGAGGATTCCGACTGTTTCACAGTAGGCTGTGGTCCCATACGACGTAATGCTGAAGGGGCGGTATTTGAGTACATGTTGTCTGATGACTCGTCAGGATGCAAGCAGTATGAGGGTAGAAGAGACAAGAGCTCTCTTACCTGAAACGAGCTCTAATCTAGGTTCTTGGTAAGGCTTCTGAATGGCTTGCTGCTTCCCAAGCTTTTCGTGCTGATATCTAAGTTTGGCTGCCTTCAAGCTGTCGTTGTGAGGGTTCCCGCGTTCTTGTGCAACCAACGGTAATGGGGTTGTAAATGTTGTTTTTACATCTTCATAAAGCTCTTTGGATGGTATCTTGACCGTAACTCGAGGATGAATAGATAAGCCTGAAACTGAGGAGGACTGAGATAATGATGATGAAGGAGGGGTGAAGGAAGGCTGTTGCGGTGTGTTAGACGGAACCTCAAAATCACTAGGGTCTTTCTCGTTCGGCTGTCTGTTGTCCGAACCCGGAAGGAGCACTCCAATATCCTTGGGCTTGATTTCTGGATAAATTTGTGATTGGACTTGCCATGCAGCAATAGGATTTTGCTTGACATCAAGTATTTCTTTCGCAGGTGCTATGACCCGGGGGTCTTCATTTGTCATTTTCCCCATGCCCTTGCCGCTCTCCGATGTGACTGTGGGATGTATTTGAATATGTATAGGCAGTGCTTGGTTTAGATCACTGACAACGACTTGAAGTAGTCGAAAGTATGAGAGTGTGAATCTTGAGTGAGCAATGAACGATGAATTGTAGCCGTGTTAAGGATAATATGTCCGGATAGGAATAACTATTTGACCGTGTTAATCTTTTGAGTCTAACAGAGTCTACCTTCAAGTTAGGCTCTGTACTCCTGAACAGTAGTAGTAGACTTTAGTGTCTTCCGTAAGAGACAAAAGGTCCGGTAGGTGAGCGTGAAGTCTTGGCCTTATGCAAGAGCGTGTAGAAACTGTAGTCACAGTGAGGATATCCAACTTCAATGAACGTGAAGGCGAGGCGGCAACGAATGGATAGATGAGGTAATCAGTCGATCTTTGACTATCATGACAGGGGTTTACCTTGCATGCGGAGTCTGTAAGCGCTGGCTTGCTGAGATGACAAGGCTCAATAGAGGTGGAAGAGCTTTTGAGGGACTGGTCGATTAAGCGGACCGTGTTACTGAGAGCAGGCAAGAGGTATCGAGTCGAAGATTACAAGCGAAGCCGATATTCAGTGTTAGGGGGTTGACTAGTGGTTTTTGAGTCACTCTCCTTCACTATCTATCTTTGATCGTTCACTGTGGAATATGGTCATACTATGGGAGAATCAGTCGAGATGGGTCTTGACAGATAGCAAACATGCAGGGCAGGCAAACAAGGGCGGATTTAGCCATGTATGCATACTGCCGTTGTAATGTATAGGTGTTGAAACCACTAGGCCAAAATGTCCAGACACTTTGGAAACCTACCAGATTACCTATATTCTAACAATAGGGCATAGAACCCGAATGACTGATCATCTGCAAACAGTAACACAGCTATGGTATTTGATAACCCCAGATCACCATGAGATTCGCCCATTCTCATTCTCAGGCATGCGTCGAACAGTCGGGCTCATGTATGGTTTTCAGGATGCGCGTTCCATCGGATTGTTTTGTAGAGATGTCATGTGCAAGCAAACGAGAGCATCCAAACAATCTTGGTGTCCAGCTGTAACATAGCAACAGAACTGTAGCAGTGTGCCCAAAGACTTTGACCGGCCACCTGGGATCCTCTATCCGACACATGAATCCTCACGGAAGATCCCTTCGCCTTGGGTGGATTCGTCCATAGTGGTGTCTTCATCATTGCTTTTGGGTAATCGTTTGTGTGAAGCAGAAAGCAACTGATGGTCGGTGCTTGTAATGATAGCAATTCCGTCGAAGAACTCCTCATCGGAGTCCAGCCCTCGATCCGTACCATCTTCATGATATACTCCACCACCATCGTCCTCCGGAGGTATAAGACCTTTCTTGGAGAGATGTTGAGGTGGTGTAAAATGGGCGTGATTCTGCGTCAAGTGAAGTTCATTGAGTGGGCTCCTCCTGACTCTCATGGAGCTGCGTCTGTTAGGATTGGTAGTGGTGGAACGAATGACACTCTTCGATAAGGATTTCGACGGTGTCTGAGGACTTGGATGAATCTTATTTCGCTTCGCTCTTGGACCAATTCTCGGAGACGTACTCGAGTCGAAGGGACTACGGATACGCTCATTGGAGCTTTGCCAAATAGGGGCGTCATTCTCGGTCAGAGGCGATTGGCGTCGTGAGTGTTCACCAGTAGAGGTCTCCTCGCTCTTTGCCATTTCCACGTGTACAGCGATAAACTTGTCCAGATTTTTCTGAGTTTTTGCCAATTTTGAGCTCTGCTCTTCAAGCTCTTTACGCAATCTTTTGATCCTGGAAGTACTTTGCTCTTCTTTTACTGAGGCGTTCAGGCGGGCCTCGTCTAGGTCCATTCGCCACTTCTGGATTGCACATTGATGCGCGTTTTCCAAGCGCAGAAACCCTGCATCTTTATCACTGACGCATTTTTCATAACGCTGTTGCAGCTCGGACGTCTCATACCTGGCTGTTTGAAGCTCAACGTTGAGCTTCGAGATAAGGAGGTCGTTATTACCGGTTGTTTCTTGTAACCTTGTTGCCAACTCTTCCGTACTAGCCATCAATGCTGTCTCTGACGCTATAAGGCGAGTGACTTCACTCTGTCTTGAAGAAGCCAAATCGTTGGCCACAGCAACAGCGCTATTTAAATTGCTAATCATGGTTTTATTGTCGCTCATTATCTTCGCATCTTCTAAGCTCTGTGACTTGAGCTGAGCGATATGTTGGTCCTGATCTGCAACTTGACGTTTGGAACTAGTAAGTTTCTGCGCTTGTTCTTCGAAATCTTGCTCCTTTCCTGCTATGATAGCAAGATATGCAAGGTCTTGATTTCTGGCAATTTCAGCGGCGTCTTGGATAGCCCGTGCAGTATCGGATTTCGCTCGCTCAAAGTCTTGGTCTTGCTGATCGAGTTTAGTCCGCAGTTCGTCTCTTTCGGTCGCTATCGCCTCCGATTCCACCATTCTGATATGAAGTTGCGACTCGAGCCTAGCTGCCTCTGCCAGAGCAGCCTCCAACCTCATCTGTAATCCACTACATTTTAGTTGCTCGTCGCGATATGGACGCTCGGCGTTTTGGCAACGTTTCTCCAAATCTCTGCAGATCTCTCCGACCATCCTTACGATCGATTCGGAACGGCTATCAGTATCCCTTGACATATCTCGTTTAAGACGATCTCTCCACTCGTGGCTGATTGAGGCTGTCTGAGGTGTACTTTCAGCTTCGAACAAGAACAAATTGTCGGTTTGAAATCTTGTCTTGCTCAAATTGGAAGCCATGCACCGAGGAATAGTGCCGGATATATCCTGCTGCTTTTGAAGCAATTTGTTTAGAACTAACCCAAGGTCCTCTTCGGATGATTCACCGCGCAATGCAGTGCCCAGGATAATGGATCCAATCTTTTGATGTAGCCTAATTTGCAAGTCGGCGTATGCCACAGGGCAAGTTTGCGCTTCTCCATGCGAGTGTAAGGTGTTTAGAACTTCTGGCTTCAGTGTAGTGAATTGACGTAGCAGAGACAGCATTTCTTTGCTTGAGATTGAGTCCAATATCGAATTTCGTAGCTTTCGCGAATTAGAAGCAGCAGCGTCGATCGTAGAGGCTAGGTGCAGCGCGTTGCTAAGCTTCGCCAACAGCTTCCAGTCTGGATTGTCATGGATAGTGGCTGATTTCAGTAGCGTCAGTAAGGTATCATCCATGGAAGCCCCATCAGCTTGGTACTGTACACCGTTAGCCTCGGAGCCAAGCCCAGATTTTCGTAGCACTCAGGTTTAAAGTTAGGGTCGAAACAATTAACTTACTATATACTGTTCGATTGCGCACGCAGATAGGACCGTTGAGTCTGATGTCAGAAGATGATTCTTGAAGGATTGTAACACTTCAGGCGGAAGCTGCTGTCCATCAAACAAGGCTGCAACAAGGTTCAACGCCTAGGGTATATTAGCAATGAATATCTTGAAGGGACTTGCAACTACTGACCGAGCACTGCACTTCCGAATCAATATCCTGGCGGAATATCTTCTGGTATAGCCTCTTGAGTATGCCGCAATTTTTGACTACCCATGCTGATCTTTCCGCTGGAGCCAAGGCATTGACAACGTCTCTGGACAGGCTCAGATTGTTATGTACTTCGTCCGAACTAAGCATACACTTCTCAGAACAAGCATTGACGGCTTTGAAGACAGCTAAATGTACTGTCTTGGGTGCCTTTTTGCCATTGAAGTACTTTCGAGCAGGAAGAAATTTGTCAGTAGAGGCCGACGAGGCTGCGGCAGTACGAGACTGCAACCCACCCAGATGATCTCTACTCCGTTCTGACTCGTTGCAAGGCCTCGAGGCAAATTTTGCTAAAACAGCCAGGCAGGACAAGTCTCCAAACTTGTCAGCGTCGACTTCGAGCTTTGTGAGTACCTCGGTCAGTTGGCTCTGAAAATCGCTGACAATGTCAACGGGCAGTGCGTCAAGATAATGAGATCCGACAGCCGATAGTATGTGATAGATGGGCTGTATTGTTTCGGAAGATAATGAGGACACAGCCCGTTCCATCAATCTTTGCAAAAAGGTTGAGAGGTTTGACGGAGTGGCAGTTTGTAACGGCGAAGGCGAGGAAAGTAATGCAATACAAGTGGCCGCGTACTATCGATTCGTGAGCTAAAAAAATTGCACGCACGGATTGAGACAGCCACCTTTTCAAACGCCGATTCTGATTCTGTGGCTTTAACTAAGAGTGTGTGCAAAAGTACTGGCTTCTGTAGCAAAACGGCATCTCTAAAAGACGGAATCGATGCTACGACGTGTGAATTTGGGATGACCATAGTAGACTCGATTCATAGCGTACCCAGAATCCTGAGGATATCCAGCGCGTATGGCCATAGTTCGAGTCCATCGAGAGTCACGCCAGCCAACGAGTCGATTTTGCAGCCGTTCGCTCGGCCCCAACGCTGCAGCTGCAGCTGGTGGGGATCTGCATCCTGTAAAATCTTATGGAGTCCCTAGACCAGGAAATTAGAACTCACAGATGCCATTTGGTAGTTCAGAATACAAACTACAGCGTTCTGAACATAAGAACGATGCAATTGCATGATGCATCTATTTACATACCTTCAGGTCTGGTGTGAAGGGGCTTTCGACAACGCGACAAACTTCCGCGGATAGCTCCTCTAAACATTCCATTCTGCGCGGATTCTTCCTCGACACAATCTCCAACGTACATCATACATCAGCGATTAAACAAGTGTCTTGAGTGTTCATGCAAAAAATCCGGCCTTTTAAAAGCAGCTAATCGAAGCTTGTTGCCCATCGCAACATCGCCACCGGGCTACCCATCCCAATTCTCTGAGGTACTCGTGGACCGAGCAGGCCAAGAAGTCCCAATTATGGCC
>JASZXT010000329.1:0-28886 GCA_035521555.1 Lecanoromycetidae sp. Uapishka_2
GGTGGGAGGGTGGTGGACCATTGCATAGGGTTATTGAGAAGCGATATAATGGATATTTTGTAGATTGTTGTGACTGTGGCGTAGTTCTGGTTTTTCTTGTGTGAGAGAGTTTTATAGGGAGTCCACCACCAGTGGATGTTTGCGCGTGGTTTTCATTGGTGCCTATTGCAACAAACGACTATGACTATCTTGTTTTCTAAAAGACCAATGCACTGTTTGTAGAGCCTGTTCAGTGTTACAAAGAATGATTGCACCGATGTTTCAGCCTTGTTGGAGATGAGTACGTTTTTTTCTGTGGCTAGACACAAGGAAGCGGATACAAGCTTTCTAGGCTGAGCTTGGCAACTCAGAGATTCAACTTGAACACGCAAACAACATGTTGGCTATGGTATAATGGGTAGATTCAAACGCAAACTATTACTTCCGAGCTTATGGCGGATGTTAGATTCAGAAGATCTGTAAGCCTCAGATCGGTATAGCTGTCCTATCCGAACTAAAGCTTTCCATTGGTGCTATTTACCAGACTCTCTCAAGAACAAAACACATCGCCATCGCTTCGACTCCTATCCCTCGTAGCGCCGATCACATCAATCGCGTACATCAGGAGCAATGGCAAAACCAGCCACTAAGCCATGCCTCATCATCCATGGCGGAGCAGGCAATATTACACGCGAAAATCTGCCACCCAAGGCGTACGCTCGCTATGAAATTTCCTTGCGGAGAATTCATAGATCTACGTCGTTGCTGCTCGACAAGGGCGCTACGGCTCTGGATGCTGCTACTCATGCTGTGATACTTTTTGAAGACTGTCCGGATTTCAATTGTGCAAAGGGGGCTGTACGCAGGCAATCAAACCCCTTTCCTCAAAAGGAGTGGAGTACTGAGATGAGAATTTGTAGGTCTTCACAAGGGATGGCACTATAGAACTGGAAGCATCGGTAGGTACTATTGAGACGTATGCTAGGCTACGACTTCTATTGCTATCCTGTTATCATAGAGCAGCGGGTTTTGTGATATGTAGAAACTTTGCTTATTAGAACATGATCTTCAGAATCTTTAAAGCTCGAACACATATAGGCACACAATAGTAATTGGTCACCGTTTCTAGGTTATGGTCTCCCGTGGCTATCACAAACGAGCTTGCGGTGTAGTCCTAGTTAATAAGGTCAAGAACCCAATCAAGTTGGCCCGCGAAATGCTCGTACATGGTGAGGCAGACGGCTCGGGAGATGGTAATGGAGGCAATGGTGACCCCAGCGGAGGATCTGGAGGTGCTCAAGGTCATTGTTGCTTGGGCGGCGAGACTGCTCATAAGCTGGCTGAGCAATGGGGCCTGGAGATGGTAGAGGAGAGCTATTACTGGACGAAGAAGAGATGGGACCAGCATAGGAAAGGCTTGCATTCCGAAGGTTCCGAAAAGATCTCCAGGTCAGCGTTTCCCGAAAACGAAATCGGATGGGATGGAATAGAGTACCTTCCTCAAGGAACAGTCGGTTGTGTGGCATTGGATCAATATGGCGCACTCTGTGTAGCGACAAGCACAGGCGGCTTGACGAATAAGCTGCCTTGCAGAATCGGAGATACGCCGACAATTGGTGCTGGATTTTGGGCTGAGGAATGGGACGAGTCCCCCCTGTTTCAACACGAGAGGCGGCAGCAGATCCCAGCTGGTCTGACAAACTTTACAAATTGCCTACAAAATGTTCTTGGAGAATGTGTGCCATCCCTATCAGGCTACCGTTTAATGTCCCAGCTCCAACCATATCCATCCGAGAAGTCAGAGAAGCCGGAATACATTAGAGCAGTAGCGATGTCAGGCACTGGCAATGGAGACAGCTTTCTTCGCACAGCCGCAGCTCGTACGGCTGGCGCCATTGCTCGCTTCTCGCAGCATCGTACCCTTGATTCTGCTGTCAATCAGATAGCAGGTCCACAAGGCGAGCTGCAACGGTCAGCTGGTGATCGATGGGGCAAGACGGGTGAAGGAGAGGGTGGAATCATTGGTATCGAGTTGGCAGATGGGAAAGGTGAGGTTGTGTTCGACTTTAATTGTGGGGGTATGTTCAGATGTTGGATTGACGGGGAGGGCAAAGAGAGGGTAATGGTGTTCAGAGACGAGTACTGAATTCGTGATCAACTCATGTAGATACATGATCCTCTACATGCCACCATATCACGCTGTGGTACCATGATTACTAGTACACCAATTAATCAAGGTATAACCTTCACACCAAATTGCTGACACCATTACGAGCAGTACCGATAAGTCTCTCACAAGGGCCACATCAGTCACTGGAAGGACGGCGTTGATTGGGATTGATCCCTTGTTTATTCTTGTAAGCAAAAGAGAGTTCACATACTCCAAGGGGCCTTCGAAGCAAAGTCACCTATGTATCGAGTAGTAATGAATTGCGTCTTCCTAACAGATTCTCGACATCTTCCAAAGTCAAATTACTAATTATAACTTGTTCCTGAGGTTTTTCGGCCGCCAAGGCTCTCCTGGCACAGCAAGCGATGCATTCTCTTTCCTGCAGAATCACCTTGGTGTCAAAGAGACCCTCCCCTAAAGCAGTGCAGCGTGCAAGTTGGTTGTCTCCAAATAAGATGATATTTGGCTTCTCCGTTACTGCGAACGCAATCTTTTGGTTTTCAGGCCCATCGTAGGGAAGTCTCAGGCTGTACAACGTAAACAGAAAATGATCCTCAAGCCCACGAAAAGGTTGGCAATCCTGTCCAACACAAGAAATACCGCTGGCTGCTTTGGCCATCTCATCGCTGAGCGCCCCTGGACCAAGATAAGATGTTTCAGAAGCCATTCTGATCTCGTATGACATTCGCAGGCAGTCGGAAGACTCTGTCACTACCGCTCGTGCTGTCATGGAACCAATCAGCTTCATTTGAGCTTTGTACTTGGCCTCTGATACTGGTAGGATCATGGGAGGCATGAAGAACCTTAGTGAGCCCATACTACCATCTCGGACTCTGCTGTATAGCTTGTGGTTCCATTCTACATGCCCCGGAATGATATGTACCCGTAGCGACTCTTCGGTCCTACTGGAAACTCTAATTACAGCATCCATGACAAAGCATAAGCCGCCGTTCACAAATACTGTAGCTTTATTACGGTTCTGACCATAAGCCCTCTCCGTGTATTGGAAGGGAAGCTCGGAACCGAATACTAGGACTGCCAGATCAATGAGACTAATGGAGTCAAGAGCACATAATAAGGAGACATTTATCAGGGGCCCATCATTGTGAGCGGAAGATTCTTTCTCGACCTTCTCGTAGAGAGCCTCCAGCCCACGGCATTTTGGACATAAGTCAGATGGTATCGATGCTACGGTAGATGTCTGCCTGACCAGCTGAATGATCATGTGAACCAATAGCCGAAGGCAACACCCAAAGGCCTTAGTCGATTGACCAACTGACTGACTGTTCAATACACGGTCATTAGGATCCGTGAAAGCGGCCCTTGTTGCCTGAGGGAAACAATGACTTTGACAACCGCACATTTCTTTTAGTAATGCCATTGCCTTTTCAAAATGGAGGCGAGCGTCGTTGCCGGACCTCTCTACCGCCAGATACATTGCATCCTTGGAAACAGCCAGTTCTGGTAGGTTCTTACATGCCAAATCAACAAAGGCTCGTCCGGACACTTCGGGTCCGAATCTCCTTGATATGCTTTGGGAAGAGCCATGACTCAATTGTAGAACTCGGTCCTCGAGGGAGTAGATCTTGGCGGCACTTCCAATCGTCTCACCCAATATGCCCGGAATTTGAAGAAGTCTACTAGCATAGGATCCAAATGTCTGTCTGAGTGCCGTTACCCACTCCACTCTTCCACTCAAATAGTCAGCTCCTGAGCTATCCCAAAGGATCTCTTTTATATGGGAAATATAATAAGCGTCTGCGGTTCGACTAATCGCTCTGGACGCTTCTGGCTCATTCGAAAACATGATCATCAGCTGATAATTATCTGTATCAGCACTAGTGCTTGGATAAACAATGTTGCCGGTGGCGTTCTGGACTACAATTCGTAAGTTCAGTAGCCACTGAGCAATTGCAGCTATGAATCCGCACGCAGAGTTCCCTATCAACACCAAAGACTTCATGAGGCCACTTGAAATTTTGGCAAGACCTTCCAGGGCACGAGCCACTTGTTTAGGGTCTCCACACATATGTCCCTGTGGATGAAATCTCATAAAGAATTCCACAACAGACCCAAACGAGGATCTGGACAAGATACCCGAGCATGAGCTCACCAGAGCCTCCCACTGTCGAAAGGAGGGCATAAGAGTGCCATCAGAATTGGAACTATAAAGCTTTGCGTACTCCTGAACAATTTGAGCAGATATAGCAAGGCTGTGAACTTCAGCAATAGCTGCGCACATAGCTACGGTCGTCATTCCCTCAGAAGTGTCTGCTAGAGTTCGGATGATATGCTTGACTCCAAAGCCAAAATACATCAGATTTCCGTGGCTACCGAACGAATGAAGCTTTGCCAAGGCTTCATTGAGATGAAATTCACCCTCGGCGCTCAATTTTATGGTCCCCAAGATCACTCTCGCAACGGAGGCTGTCCAAAGCTCGACTCCACAGCCTGACAGTCGAGTGAGCACTGAGACGGACGCATTCACGGAGGCTCTAGCCAGAGTCGGCCAATCCACTGTTCCCTGCTGGATAAAAGACGACGGGCTGACAGCAGTATTACTCGATCTGTCTGAGCCTCGTTGGCTATTTCGTAGCTGTAGCTCCATTTTTACGGTGAGACTGGCGTCTGAGTGGCCCAGCCGAATGACTCAGGCAAAAAAAGCTTTTTCCAGAACCAAGCTGCATTTATATCCAGAATGACCTTTTTCTACAGACACTTTAGGAGGAGGCAAGAATCTCTGCTCAATGTTTCACCTAGTCAAACGGTCGTTGACGACATAAGCCAACAGAAGGAGGATGAGCAATCTGCAGGCCCAAGTGTTGACTAATTCTGCCCCGCACAAAAGGGCTCAGGATTGGGATGGATAGATTCGGTTTGGTGCGGGGAAAGATTTTCTTGCAAAGAAGAGGGTGTTGTCAGAAACGCCACAAGGTAATCGGGCGTCGCCAGAAGATACTGGACAAGGCTAAGCTAACTAGAAGTAGAGAGTGGCCGCTATCGCGATATCAAAAGAAAGTCCTTGTTCTGACCCTACTCAATGGTGGTATCTGCAACTTATCTTGTTTTGCTGACAAGCAAAAGGACGAGGCCAGAACGATGAAGCGAGGCAACCTGATGCGCAGTTTTCTACCTAGTAGCAATGGCGCAAATCATAAGAAAAAGGGTAAAATAACGGTACAAACCTCCATCTTGGTACGAATTGTACTCGAATATTCGCAAGATAGTCAAGTAAGCACAGGTCTTGCCCGATAAAAGTCGACATATGTGCGGCTGTATATTTCGCTCTTTGCATGGTCTCTGCACTATTCTCTTACGGGCCTATGTAGCATTAGATCAGACTGCTAGGGATGCCCACTAACAGGTTGACGCAATCTGGAGCCGAGACGAAGATTCAAGCCTACCCATCAGCATGTAAGAAAGCACGCTCGACCCTTTCTGCAAGCAAATCCTGAATCTCCTATTTAGGATTGCGTGGGAGAGTTGAATTGACCGATGGAGCAGACGAGATCAAGATCACAGGATTCATAAATGTGAGCGAAGAGCGAAGAGCATATGCTGTCTGTCCAACAGGGTCGAGACCATCTGCTGGCAAGACCAGGGGCGCACATCGGAGTACCGGACCAAATGTTCTTCCTTCCAAGCTCAATCTTTCCACTTCTGTCGATTAATAATTCTCAAACCTAGATCAAGGTTTGCCTACCCATGTGATAGGATCTAAGTATTATATTACCTCAGCTAAGTAGCACAGCCATCCTCCCCGTACAAGATCCTTTTTCAAAATCCCCAGCTTCTTTTCTCAACATAGACTCCACAGTCACTATATTCGTTGCAAGATGGCTTCGCTCTCAGAGCTTGCTCCCGAACTAATCGTCCAAATCTTCGAGTCATTTGATACTTTTCCAGCGATAGTGGCTTTGAGCAGCACGTCGCACAAATATCATGAAATTTGGGTAGCCAATACGATTCCGATCTCAAAAGCTGTCCGCCCTCGAGCCATCAAGTTCTTTGAGGATGCTGAGAATCTTCTGAAAGCTCAAGGGAAGGCACTTGTCGAAGACGGGACCGATGCGCGTCTTGCCTCTTTAGAATATAATCACTGCCTGATTATGAATGCTGGGACGGTCATCCGGGATACTCGGGTACGTATACTATGGATAAATTGAGATACATGCCGATTAAACAGCTGCCTCCTACCAGCTAGGAGCGGCAATCACCCAAGATTTGTTTCGCGGGTGTAACTTGGCTTGACTTGTGATGACAGTCATCGCTGACCCTGGATTGCCTTCAGGCTTATAGAGATTATGTAAAAAACTCAATAAATAGCATACTCATTCGCCTACCGCGTCCTACTGAGCGTCCGCCGAAGGAATTCCCGCGATGCTACTACCGCCTTTGGACGATGCTGATGGAGGTCAAAATTATTCGAAAGCACCCCTTCCATACGGATTGGGATGACCTGTCGGATTTGCTTTTGCTGGGTCTTGGAGACGTTCTGGAATTGAGAGCAGCACTCACTTGGATATCATGGTTCTGCAAAATTCAGTATATAACACGGGTTGACGACGAGGACGATCCCAACGACATCTCGGCAACGAGTACCACAACAAGCGCTACCCGAAATGTCCTCTTTCGTCCATTCCGGAACTTCTGGAATCTAGAGAAACTTGAATCTTCACTGATACGCTACCGAACCAAGGCACAAGCAGCCGAAGATTTTGATATCTGGAAAAAGTCGTTAGGGTTTGAGTGTTGCGTGTGCGGTGATCTCCTGCATGCTGGTTGAAGGAGATAGCAAAAGGCTATCCTGGGATCGAGAACTGTTGCCGTCAGTAGATAGTACATATAATGCCTTAAGTAGGTAATCCATATGATCAAGGATTGACCCTCGTGTCACTGCCACCAGTCGTATGAGGTTTCCAATACCTGGAGATTGTTCTAGTAATGTGCGTAAGTGGGCAGATATGAAACTCCCGCTGAATGATGACTGCGATAGTTCGCCATGCAAAGCATTATTCGCCTTCTTGATTTCATAAACTACTCTCAATATCGTCATGATTCAGAGACCAGATGATCTGACGTGAGGAAACCACTGGTGAAGGTCGAGGGCCGAACCCCGGAAAAAAGCCTTATTGACATAAGAGGTACAAAGGTGCAGCACCAAGAGACGAATGTGTTTCTTGGCTATGTTATCGGGGCATTGCACTCCAATTGTCGCAGCATCGTATATTGGCAGCTGGTTTTCACTCTCACTATTCTTTCTTACCCATGACCCAACATCCATTCTACCCCCAATATCGAGCAAAGACTGACATTCCTTCGCCTTGGAAACTCAGCAATGCCTCCCGAGGTCCTCATCAACATCCTCAAACACTGAGATGCCGTTCAGGACATTGCCATCTTAAGTTCTGCATCCCAGAAAGCTCGCGAAGTCTGACTTTGCAACGCAAGCGGGACCTAGAAGTCCGTTCGATCGTGTAACATACCATGTTTTGAGAACGCTAAAGAACTAGGTAAACTCGATAAACATCGGACTCATACCTAGGGAGGCATGGCGGTCAGGTAATCTCCAACAACGAGAGTTCTCTTGCGATGAGCGCAGGCAAGGCATCGCTGGCCTACAAGGCCTATGGCAACGGCAAGTACAATGATGAAGGGGTCTATCACGGAGACGATGAGGAGATTTTTATCTCTATGTATCACAGAATACGGACCACAGTCGTCATGAATGGAAATCGTATGGCAATGATTCTAGACACATTGGTGATATTCGAGTACGTGAGTCACTTGGCACGCTGGCTGCATAGGGAGTGCTCAGTTAGGGCGAAGTTCGGCATTACCGTTTCAGAATGCAAGCCGTCTGGGCTTGGTGACCTGCCTCCAAAGCCAATCGACTTTGGCTGGGTGGATGCGTTCTCACTCATCTCCGGAGCAGCATGAACATCATGACAGCTAGTAGAACATGGCACTATTTCTTTGTTCCAGTAGAGCATACACAAATCGAGCTGTATTGACAGGCGTGCTCATGTTTGATGGTTCGATGAAAATCCTGCGTTCGCTTTAATGTGAAAGCCAGGAAGCCAGCAGCACGCCCTATTTTGAGCATACCTATAATGACGACTATAATGACGACAGGCACGTTGTCCCTTTCCACCACGTATGCTGATGACAAGAGCATCCATCAGGGCGAATTCCAGGCAACGACTTGCGTATGCAACAACCTCCTGTGACTATATTGCACGACTTCACAGCACAGTACTGCTACTTAAGCTTCGTCCACTTCCATCTTTGCCTCTGCCTCAGTTCCCTTGCTTGGAGTTTCCGTTCTTTTGTCCTTCTCCGTACCCTCAATGTCCCTCATTTCCACCTCTCCCACTTCTTCCATGGCTCTCTTCCTCGAATAGCCGACTCTCTTTTCAATCTTTCTTGCCTTCTTGTTTGAGAGCGGTGCTGCCCTGCGTAGAGCTTGACTTGTGCGAGGTGTAGGTTTTGTGATCTTGTTGCGATTAAGGCGCTGGGTGTTTTTCCGCTTGCTCTTGAGTGTGCGTGCTGTCTTCGGCTTCTGCGAAGTAGGCGTGTTCGGGTTAGAGCGAGAAGGCATCTTGGTTAAAGTGCCTGCTCTAAGATTGTGCGTATTTGAAGGTTATACGGATTATGAGTTGTGACTATGTTTGCGCGCCCCTGGTGAGGACGTGTGCAAATGTTTTCTTGTTGGTGCGGACCGCCTCGGACCGCCGAGGTCCTGGACGCGCTAGAACTAGTCTGTTTAGCTCTAGCTTCAACTAGGTACCTTACAGTAGGTTGCAAAACCATAGATCGGGCGCCAAGGCGGGACAGCCGCACACCAAAAACTCGCCCGCAGGACGTCAGGCCATGGCTAAGATGTGCTGGCCATGCATTAGAGCCGCAGTAGTAGCATAAACCGTCGTTTTTAAAGCCATACTCAGGCCTTAGATACCCCTCACTTAATGTAGCATATAGACCGCCCTTCCCATACTCTTGTAGACGTGTAGCCCTCCTCGCCGCCGCCGAAATACCGTAGAAAAAGAAGCCATCGCCGTCGAAGCAGGCAGCGAATAAGGTCCCGAGGAAGAGACGTTCTAAGTCGATACTGAGTGATACTCAGGCCTCTATTACTATCGCCCTATCGCCTAGGCTTCGGCTAAGTACACCTCGCGCCCCTGAGGATAAGTAACCTCGCCGGCCTTAGGGTAAGTAACCTCGCCGTCCTCAGGGTGAGCAGGGGCCGGCTTTAGGGTAGCTGAGGTCTAGAAAGCCGTACCTAGTGGGCAGTAGTAGTGTCAGTCAGACGCCTTCAAAGCTTCGTTTAAGTATGCCTAAGGGTAATTCCTAACTATGGTTAGGGGACTCCCAACAGTCATTTACCTCTAGTATAGGGTCGCTACCCCAGCTACCCTCCTAATTCGACTCTTCGATGCCCCCTCCTCCGTTCCCTCCTGGGTATACCACCTCTTCTATACCACAGCAGAGCTCCAGGAGCATTAGGCCGACTGGGGCCTTAATAAGCCAGTTAATATCGCAGGCTGATGATGCTCTATCGCTCTGTAGAACCCCCTCAAGGTCTATATCTTCGGGTTTCCTACGTAGGGACTCGTTCAGCCGCTCGGAAGATACGCTTTTTGAGGGTGTAGAGGGTAAGGCTGAGCGGCCGTCAACTATAACACATAAAGATGGTCAGCGGAATGACTTTGACGATATAGAGGATACAGGGCGTAATATCGATATCTTACAAAGGACTTCCAGGCAACCCTTACTTACTTCTAACCCTAGAGCCTCTAAAGCACCCCTAGAGGTCCCTAAGAGAGGCTAATTAACCTCTGGAAGCCAGCCTATTAATATTAGAAGTAAGGTTTTAAAAGAGCCGAGTCCTAAGTCGATTTTAGAGCATACTCCTAAGCCAGAGGTGATTCCTTTTAACGTTCGGATCTCAGCATACTGGCTGAATAAGAAGGCGATAATCGTCAACGAGCAGAAGTTCTGTGAGCTTAACGGTACCAACCCGTTCTCGTTTCGTTCGGTATATAGAGATGTAGATAAGAGAGCCTCGATATATACTCTTAGAAGAGCTATACCAGCCTATCGAATATCTATTCTAGTAACGCCGTATCATAAGAAGCTAGCGATAAATCGGAGGTTCCCTTAGTCGATGGAAGATGCGCATAAATGGTATACTATCGAACGTCAGCTCACTGATTTCTATAAAGATGGAAAGGAGGGACTTACTGTTGATATCAATTTTGAATAGGGTCCTACTTCCACCGGTATAGCCCCAGCTATCGCTGCTTATGCCACTGGGGCAAGCCAGACATCTACTGCTATCCCTATTATAGGATCCGGTACTGGAGCTGGAGTTAGCGGTATCCTAGCTGGCCTTCAAAAGAAAAATCCAATAAACCGTTAACTAGCTGCTCTGTAATTATCTAACGCCCAGGACCCCGAGGCAACTAGGGCTTAGAGGATTCTCGCTCGCTGGGAGTGTAAAAGAGTAAGCTGCGGAAGGAGATACTACTGGGTCGACGATAAGGAAAACTACTGGAATCTGATAGCAGCAGATACTCAGTTATGGTGGGCTACTATTAAAAAGGATTCCTCTAATCGACTTAATATTGAACGCCCGCCCTAATCGATGCTATAAAGATAGAAGGATACTGAGCGACTGAAAAAAAGAAAAGATAAACGATATGAAAAGGAGGATACAGTACCGTTTGGAGGGTCTATACCGGTGCCTGGCTGGGGAGGAGGTTGGGGAGCAGGTAGTCCACCACATCCTCCATACCAATAGGCACCGCTATCTGCCCCTACTGAGACAAACCTTAAGACTATTGTACAAGCGGAACTATATAAAAGAGGTCTTAAGGAGGGATAATCGCGGTCGCCGACTCGGTATACCTCTCGTTCTACTACCCGTGATATTGACCCTTCTCCGGCTCTCCGCGGCAGTAGTCCTGTCGACGGCGATATCGATAAGTTTATCGACTGGTTTAAACCTTAGATGTATCCTCGTTATTATGGTAAACTTAAAGAAGCAAGAGAGAAGCTTCTGGATCAGGTATATACTACAAGGGACGTGTAGGAATGGAAGGGGAACGAATAGGAATATAAATGGGAGAAGCTCGAGATTCTACTAGGCCTTAGCCGCTCCCTTACTCGGAATATACACAGATTTAGGCGTGAAAGAGAGTAAGCTCGGGGTTCGGCCTTCAGGAGTCCCCAGCACCTCCCTATACTTCCTTCGAGACCGTCCCCAAAAAACCGAAAAAACTACAATTTACCGCTACCCCCGACTAGTATACCTCCCCCCAGCCGAGTCATCGATTCAATTAAGGATAATGAGTAAGAATATAAAGGCTTTGGTAGAGGGAGCGTGGATCTAGACGACCTAGGGTATAACGAACAGGATACGCAAGCGACGCAGTGAGTTTAAAAAATTAGATAAATATATCGGCATCTTAAAAGCCTGGTAAAAGTTATAAATATATATTGTTTTTTATTAGTTCCACCTTATTCAGAGTCGTAGATATTATTATCCTCCTCTTCCTATATGCCTATTCCAGCCTCATAATCGATGCCACTGAGGCGGAAGATATTTCCTGGGTTACCGTAACCAGCCTATGCCCTCACTGCTATATCTAAAAAATATCCGAACTGCCTATCGTCTGCATACGCCTGAGCAAGTTTAAAATATCTCTTTATCCAACTCTTTAAGATAGCAAATAACGTTTCGATAGGGTTTAAATCTAGCGAATAAGGAGGCAGGTATTAAAGTAGTACACCGGCCTCAGAATATATCCTTTGGAGTATAACGTTATAATGAATACTAGTATTGTCGCAGATGATAATTAATAACGGCTTACCGTTCTTATAGTTACTACAGCGAGGAAGGAGGTTGAATTATACGAAGTCGTTAAATATCGCCGCAGTAATCGACCCTTGATATATAATCCAGTCGAGGTAGCCGTTGATTATATACGCCGGTAAAAGACTCCACCTCTTACTTCTATAAAGGCTTTAAGTAACTGACGGTATAATACTACTAGGCGCCCAGCTATACTTCCTATCGGCTGGCAGGTACGTCAGCAAGGTATAGAAAAAGCTTGGAAATACTATACCAGTACGCTCGCAGGCAGCACTCTCATCTAGAAATATTAACTGATCAGCCCTCCAGCCGGCTATCTTAACTAGCCAGGCGTTCCTCAGGTCTTAATTCCGCTCACGAGTAACCTTCCTTTATATCTTACGGGACTAGCCCAGTCGCCGTAATACCCGCTAGACGGTGGCCTTATCGACGACGAGGCCGAAATCGTCTAAAAGGAAGAGGGCCATCTTATCTAGGTAAGCTATTGGCCGTTATTCTAGATACTCGAGTAGTTTATACTAATAAAGCTTACTAAGCATCTTAGGGCGGCCTCCTTTCACCTCACTTAGTACAAAAACGGTACCATACAGACCCTAGCTTCTGTATATCCGCCTCAGTGTGGGATAGCTGACGCTATACGGTCCAGCAGCGATAGCATTAACGGTATACCCTAGCTCGAATTCATACTGGATGAGCGCCCGAATAGGCTCTGGAATAGGGGCAACCATAAGGAAGGGCTACGAGGTATGGATAGCTTTAAATATGACTATTTGGGACTGATCTATGGTAGTTTATAAGCTGTTCTAGGCTATTATGGTGCTTTGCCCATGGCCTGACGTCCTGCGGGCGAGTTTTTGGTGTGCGGCTGTCCCGCCTTGGCGCCCGATCTATGGTTTTGCAACCTACTGTATGGATAGCTCCTGATATTTACGAAGTACTGAAAGAGATCTCTATTCTCTGCCCAACATTTTCAGACACCGAGTCTCAGCGATACTAGTTCGTAAAACCATTGCAGCAGTTGGAGGTCGTCGATGGTATCTGATCTGCAACGCACCGTGACGTCTGTCGGCCTGTGGTTTGCAGGCTTATCCAACGGCTTGCATAAATTGCCCACTTAGGGCATTCTTATCGACTTTCCATGTACCGATCAGGCACACGAAAGATCATCATACATAAAGTCATGCAGCGAAGAAACATCCAAGAAATCTTAAATTGGCTAAGGGTCAGAATGGCCTATCAGATCGAACAGAGCTTTGTGCCTGCCGAGGTCCATATGGACGCAGAACCCAAGTAGGTGATATGAGCATCTGCAATTCATCATCATAGTAGAGATGTATATGAGAAGTTCTCAGAGTTCGCATTCATTGTTTTTCACTGTGTGCGTTAAGGTCGATGGATGTTTCAGAGAGCTCAACAGCGAAAACCAGTCAAGAGAGTTTTTCGTCGGAATCGACGAAAAGGAGCAGTCTCTTTCCGTCCGTCCTTTCTCCTGATGGAATTGTGTCTAAATCTTTGTCCTTAGCTGCATCTTCAAGATCTATACCTGTCCTTGACGCAAGCTCTTCATCCTATTACAAGATAGACACCCTAGCTTCGAGAGATGATATCGAGTTACTGAAGCCATGGAAACGTCGACTCTATTTCATGTCGTCGGTTCTCGTGGTTGCTGCTTTCCTCACTTATGTCCTCTACTTTGGCCTTCGCATACACTTCACGCTCGCAGCCCAGCAAGCAGATCGGAGGATCTTCCCTGCAGCCTGGCTATTCGTCACCATCGAAATGGCAGTTGCAACTCCGGTACTTCTTCAATCGCTTTGGTCCGTTTTTGTTCTGAAGTCACGACGCCGGCAAAAGTTACGTCTAAAGAGTGATACTGTGCCTACTGTTGACATACTGGTGACGTGCTGTGGAGAAGACGAAGATGTGATACTAAATACTGCACGTGCTGCGTGCCATATTGATTATCCGAGAGACCGCTTCCGTGTGATTGTTCTGGATGACGCTAGGTCATTATCATTGTTCCGTTCAGTGGATGCGCTCGGCAAGAAATACAAGAACTTATACTACAGGACTAGGGACAAGTTTCCTGGGGTGCCTCATCATTTCAAAGCCGGCAATCTCAACTTTGGTCTGCAGGAAACGGTGACCATCAAGGGCGAGATGGGAGAATTCGTGGCGGCGCTGGATGCGGACATGATTCCCGAGCCTGAATGGTTAAGGGCGATACTGCCACACATGATAATTGACGATCGCTGTGGCCTAGCTTGTCCTCCTCAGGTTTTTGTTTCTGGTGTCACAGAGTATATGCGTCCATGCTAATTCGCTGAAGCTTTTCTACAACGTTCCTCCAAACGATCCTTTGTACCAAGGTCTGGATTTCTTCGTTCACGTAGCAGAGCCTATCAAGGACGCACTAGGAGTTGCGTGGTGTACTGGATCCGGCTACGTGGTCCGTCGTAATGCCCTCAATGACATTGGTCAGTTTCCGGTTGGTTCGGTGGCTGAAGATGTTCTGTCCTCTACAATGCTGCTCGGCAGGGGCTGGCGGACCGCATACATCCACGAGAAGCTTCAGTGGGGACTTGTGCCGGATGATTACGGAGGTCATATAAAGCAACGGACTCGATGGGTAATCAACAACAAATCCTCATATTCCGTACCTAGTTGCTGATAACTCTGACAGACAGTTGGTACTATGCAGACAGCACGACGCCTTCGATTCTCACTCTGGGGTCGTGAAGTTAGCAGACTCACCTTTGCTCAACGTATTTCAGGCCTCATGTACGCTATTGTGTCACTCTTCAATATCTTCCTTACTGTATCATTATTCGCCATGCCGGCGGTACTGATATCGGGAGGGAGGATGGTCGCGGTTCGTACTTTTCGGAAGCATTCTTCGTCTCAAGCTGCAAGACGTGTCTCGAGAGCTTTTGCTTAACAGCAGCTTTTTAAGCATGTCCTAGTTCTCATACCCTAGCTGCAACCGGTGAAACTAATTTTGAAACGTGTTCAGTATGCCACCAATGACCAGCTGCGATGGTTGATCCGATCCTGTTGGCTGGCTTTTACCATCAACCGTATTTCCGAACTTTCGCACTTTCTCCCATCAGGCTACCGTAACGGTCAGAGGGGAACTAGGGCAATACTTTGGATGGCTCCATGTGAATGATGTCAAATCCCCCGTGCGAGTCGCTCCACCCACTGACTGTTATCTTCTAGATCATACCATGACAATGCTCCGAGTATTTGTCCTGCCGTCTTGGTTGGGCGGAGAAACGACTTCTTTCAAGCCCACAGGCAGCTTGGCGTCCGAGTTGAATGAGCGGAGTCAACAGAAACGAGCGCCCCTACTCAGGAGGTTGAAGGTAATTCTCTGGAACTACCTTGGGGGCTTCCACCTGGTTTATATCCTCTTTGTTCTTGCCGCTGTCACCACTAGCAGTGAGAAGTGTGGTAGACAGCAGATGATGAGTGACCGACTAATTTGCCTGCTGACTCATGCCTTATGGCCACCTGTGTCCTGGTTGGTATATGTGGCCGCAGCCTGGACTCCAATTATTTATGCCATTAATCCACCCAATGTGCCCGATAACATGGAGCTGCTAATTACGGACCCAAAGACAGATGTGGCGCACCCGAAAGACTCGGCTAAGGGGATTAGGAACACGTTCTCAAATGGATACTTCGAACTACAGTACACGTTGATGACAGTCTATATTACCGTTGTGTTTGCTGGCACGTGGATATACTGATTTCTGCCCATGTCATACATTGTCAGAAACATTGTTTAGATAGGCTACATAGATCTAGCTTTTTTTCAGCCTTTAATAAGTCGCACGTTCTCAAGGTACCAAATCTGCATATTGACCCTGTTTTTGACAATAATATATCTTCTTTTTCTAAGTGCATACAATCCTACACTCTTCCTCCATTGCAACCGCCAATCAGTGAACGCGAATACGAATGTGGTCGGAGAGAGAATGACCCGAGTTCCGCGATGAATTCTCACTCGTGACTCAGTAACCCGTAGCTTGTACAGGCAACCAAGCGTGTACGAGTACTGTATAATTGAAGGCTACGTAAACAGTCTTTCCTTCTGTCTCTCTTCTTCAAATCTGTTGGTGAAATAGAATAATAAAAATAGAATGGACTCTTAATCCTTACCTTATTGTTCTGTAGGCCCCACCTACGTGCATTTGATTCACCTCCAAGCATCTGCACTGAGTGCATACCCGAAACCTTCCTCTTTTGCTTCAGGGTCTGGACGCCGATTTGATGGATCTTCCTTGGCCTACCTTTGCCCTCACGTCCGTTGTGGGTTCTTTGACTCTGGTACAACTTTTACCGCAGTACTCGGTATGGACGTCATACATCTGGACTTTCGCTGCGCTTTTCCTGGTGCAGGCCACCATTGGCGAAATATACAATATCATACTCTGGCCTAAACTCCTGAGCCCGCTGCGAGATCTACCTGGACCACCTGTACGTTCAGATCCGTCTGTCTTGTTGTAACAGACTAACAATCTATTCAGCCCGGCAGCTTCTTCAATGGGCAATTCAAACACATCGTAGCGGAGGCTACTGGTGTGCCACAGCAAGGATGGATGAACAATATACCCAATGATGGATTGATATACTACACAACCGCGCTCAATGCTGAGAGGCTGCTCGTAACAAGTCCCCAAGCACTCAATGAAGTCTTGACAACAAAGAGCTATGAATTCGTCAAGCCCCAACTGTTGAGGAATGGTCTGGGCAGGATATTAGGAGTTGGATTAATCCTGGCTGAGGGCGACGAGCACAAAGTAAAACCCCGACTTGAGTTCAATTACGACGCACTGACATCGGTTTAGAGGCAACGGAAATCGCTCATGCCAGCCTTCGCATATCGCCATGTTAAAGATCTGTATCCTGTTTTCTGGAGGAAGTCTTGCGATCTGGTGCAAGCTTTGATGAAGGTCACTCAGCCCGAGGGTCAGAAAATGTCAGAGAGCCTTGCCGATGCACCAATCATTGAAATTGGTGGATGGGGCAGTCGTGCAGCTCTTGACATAATAGGTGTCGCTGGCATGGGACAAGATTTTGGCGCTATTGAAGACTCAGACACGGAACTTAACGTTACATACAGGAAAGTCTTCGCGCCTTCAAAGTCACAACAATTCCTAGCGTTCGCTGGTCTGTTTCTACCCCAGTGGTTCCTTCGATCCCTTCCAGTCGCCCATAACGACAATATCGTCCAAGCATCCGAAACCATCAAGAAAGTGTGTCGTCAACTCATTCGCCAAAAACAGAAGAAAATGGACAACAAAGAGAAGCGCGTGGAGATGGACATCCTCTCCGTAGCCATCGAATCTGGTGGCTTCAGCGAAGAAGAGCTCGTCAATCAAATGATGACCTTCCTCGCAGCCGGCCACGAAACCACCGCGTCAACTTTGACATGGGCATTCTACCTTCTCTCCCAAAATCCCGAGGTCCAGACTCGCCTCCGTGAAGAAGTTCGCACCCACCTCCCCAGCATCGATGACGCCTCCGCAACAGTCACCGCCGCCTCCCTAGACGCATGCCATTTCCTCCACGCGGTATGCAATGAAGTTCTCCGTCTCTATGCCCCCGTCCCTATCACCCTACGCGAAGCATCTCAGAAAACTTCCATCCAAGGCCATGTCGTCCCCAAAGGCACCATGGTCTTGGTGCCTATCTGGGGCGCGAACAGGTCCATACAACTCTGGGGTCCTGACGCCGCGGAATTCAAACCAGATCGCTGGATGGGCCCGGGTAGAGCAAATACTGGGGGCGCGGAGAGTAATTATGCTATGCTTACTTTCTTGCATGGACCGAGAAGTTGCATTGGGCAGGCTTTTGCGAAATCGGAATTTGCTTGTCTTTTGGCGGCTGTGGTGGGGAGATTCGAATTCCAATTGGATGATCATGAGTTGCCCGAGAAGATGATTATCAAGGGCGGGATCACGGCGAGGCCGAAGGGCGGCTTGAATGCGAGGATGAGACCTATTGATGGATGGTAGGTTAAGGTCTCTAATCTTCCACAAAAGGTGGACTCGACATTTACGTGTTCGGTACTTTGTAATGTCAGCATGGGAGTCGCTGAACTGTACATGCATGATGGGATGACAGCGGTGGCATTTGTCTTTCGCAGCGTTTGTAGTATATAATGTATATAGCTTTCTGTTATCTGTACAAGTACAATGGAGGTTTCATGATAACACATGAGCATTTAGGTGTTGGTAGAGCCGGGCGCATTTGTTGAAAAGCCGCCTCTCCTGACACGCTGTCATTGACCTCATATAGGCTTCAAATTCAGCACAAGGTCCAAGTCAACAGCGCTCGAGCTTGCAAGCTCCTTGAATGAGGTTATTCGAAGGAAGCCCTAGAGCAAGATGGACATATCCATTACTTCTACTAACGCCAGTTCAACCCCTTTCACCGGCGATATAATGCAGGTAGACCCATAAATATACATCATAAGAACCAGAATCGCTATGCAATGATCCATCCCTTTCTAATAAACCGAAAAGTCCATGCCGGTATGGAAGCAAGTGTCCATTATCGAATGCGCCGAATGCGGCTGAGTGGAGTATGACATCAAATCGTGAAGACTGCTCAAGCGACCATGGGTGCTTCTCCGCCCCTCGACGGAGGTGGTTGGGACGGGGGAGGTGCTGGTAGCTGTGTGTAATTGTAGTCAGTGTCTGTGCAATCGTGCTAGATGAGCTGTAGGTGCAGGGCGAAGACGTACATCTAATCGCGTGTTTTCTGCCATCATCCTCTGTATGCCAATGCCTACTCCTTCTATAACGGCAAGTAGACAAGCACACCCTATTGCTGAATTCCGTGCTGCTCTCATTCCTCCTCGTACTGCGAGGGCGCCGCCGGTGAAGAATCCTGCTATGACTGCGACACTGTCAGCCCGTCCTTCACGATCTCTTGCAAAGCTTGCTACAGGGTCCTCCTTCCAAAGAGCCATGATCTCCAGCTCTTCAGGCTCACGTACTAGCATTATATGGATCTTCTTTTTTCCGAATTCCCTTGATTGCGCAATCGAACGTTGAGAATAAACCTCCCCATACCCCAAAGTTTCCTCCTAATACTGGTGCTCGCGCTTTGATAGCTGTGACTGCGCCGATTCGTCGTTCGCCGTAGGGGGAGTTTCGGAAGCCTTTCACACCATGCCAGACTGCGCCACCAATGCCCTGAAACGTGGATGTTAGCTTGTATGTCTTGTTCTAAGAATACGGTGACGGCTGTTGGGAGAATGCCGAAGGGGCTTTCAGCTTAAAATAGGAAGGGGAGGTCGACGTACTCCCATACAAAAAGCACCGCCGAAATCACTCAGTGCTACCCATGGGCAAGGGTCTCTTGAGTGATCCATAGAGTTTGTATGTTGATGGTGAATGGAGGAAGAAGGTTTTCGAAGACTCTGGCAGCTGGGAAATGTAGCGTCGTGGCGATGGGAGGGTGAAAGGGTGGTTGAGATATGGGTGCAGACACGCCAAAGAGCAGATTACTCTGGAGATTACCGAAGCATAAGAAAGACCTTGTGGGGTCTGGCTCATTAATTCGCAAAGATTTGTTCGACAAGATTGAGCTCGATTGGGGTAGTTCGGGTGGTGGTCAAGGTGATGATGCTCCAAAGTTTTTGCTTGGCATCCTGTCCTGTGCCTTTTCGGATCTAGTGCTGAATTGTTTGCTAAGGCTGAGGGGCCTTCGCCTTTCTCTTGACCTACTATCCTCCGCTACCAAGCTCAATAGACTAGTCACCTCTCTTCACTTTCCTCTGAACCTTTTGAATCATATCGACATAGTAATATATGCAACTGCGCAGCTGTGATGAGCGAAAAATTGTGCAAAATCATCATGCCATTTGCTTTCAGTAGATCTTTCGAAGGTCATCTAATCTATGTTCGGTTCTTCTCTTAATCATCTATCATGACATCTATGTTCTATTTTTGTTATGAAGCTTTATCGTGACATTTGTTTTCGCATAATGGGCATACCTACATCTTTCCCTTGTTCTTGGGCGCGCCAGGCCTTCCTCCGAAGCCCCAGCGAATCTGATTCGCAACATTGATCTGAACTCCTAGTTCTTCGGCGAATTGCCAGACCAGTGCCGGATTCTTCTGAAACATCCTCCCTGCAATGGCCAAGTCTAAGCCTTCCTCGAGAAGCTGGTTGG
This sequence comes from Lecanoromycetidae sp. Uapishka_2, assembly GCA_035521555.1. NCBI lineage: Eukaryota > Fungi > Ascomycota > Lecanoromycetes > Lecanoromycetidae sp. Uapishka_2. Next base: position 20,218 of record JASZXT010000329.1, read on the forward strand.
CTTGCTTACCGCTTGTGATAGTACCGACGGTAGCAACAGCCAGCTTGTCACCCAGCTTTTCCTTGACGGTTTTGGCGAATGGTGCTTGGTATCCTGGACCAGTCTTGACCTTTTGCTTTGGGTGCAATCCCCCCGAACTGACATCCAAGAGATCTACACCCATCTCAGCTATCACTTCTGCTAATTTTACTGTGTCTTCAACTTTCCAGCTTTCAGGAATACTTTCCTCCTCCTCGAGCCAGTCAGTGGCAGAGATCCTGAGGAACAAAGGCATGTCTTTGGGTATTGTCTGTCTCGTCAACTGGATTATTTCTCGTGTGAGACGAGTCCGGTTGTCAAAGCTACCACCGTACTCGTCTGTGCGCTTGTTGCTTGCTGGGGAGACAAAAGAATGTAGAAGGTATCCATGTGCATTGTGAATCTCGATCACATCGAAACCGCAGACTAGAGCCCTTTTGACAGAGGCGACCCAAGCCTTTTTCAAACCTTCGATGTCGTCTTTCGTCATCTCTTTAGGTTGTGGTAATTTCTCGCTGTAGGCGACCGCGCTTGGTGCATAGCAATTGTCCGGCCAGCCATTGACCTATCAGACCTTTCAGCACGACAGTCTTACTTCGAACGCAAATATTGGTCTTACATCTTCGGTTGCGATGTCCCCAGCAGATAGCCAGGGTGCAACGGTCGAGGCCTTACGTCCGGCATGGCCCAATTGAATACCAATGTTCTGACCTTGGCTGTGCGCGAACTCGACGATTCTCTTCAGAGGCTCCATCTGCGAGTCCAACCAAAGGCCTGAATCCTCGGGTGTAATTCTCCCTTCCGCAGTCACACTTGTTGCTTCAACCATTGATAGCCCTGGTCCTCTTGATATTATACCTCCAAGATGTGCAAAATGCCACGCGGTATGGTGACCATTTTCTGCGGAGTATTGGCACAAAGGCGACAGCTACTGTTTGGTTAGCACTTGAATTGGAGAACATTAGGATTGACCAGTACCATCAAACGATTCTGAAGTGTCACGCCTCGCAGCTTCAGGGGCTGGAAAAGCTTGGGAGGATGGGAGCCATCTGGCTGTGGATCTGACGCTGTCCCAGCTGGCGGCGATTGTTTCGGGGTGTAATAGGAAATGCCCTTTGCTGGCTCGTTCGCTATGTTCTGATGAGTGAAGTCCTGATCCTTCGACTCAACTATGTTGTGGTGGTCAGGCATGATCAATTGATTCTGATCGTTGCAGGGTGTTCCTGATGAGGAATTTTCTGGTTTCGTGAACAAGAACGGTTTCCCGTACAAAATAGAATTAATTATATGAATACAACGTCAGAAAGCGTCTCCAGATCTCTCGGATGCTTTATATAATAAGAAGGCCAAAGATTGCTTCTCGTTGCCGGACTTGACGGACAAAATCCTCCCCTACGTAAAGATCTACAAAGCGCAGGAATGATGTAGCCTTGCAGCTCCCCACTACAGCCCCCCCATAGAAAACGCTTCTGGGTCACGTTTCAGCCCTCAACAGCGGGAGGCCACCGCCTCAATGACATTCCACCATATAATCAGCCGAAGCTGACTCTCTACCATCAAATTCAAAGTATTCAGCGCTACATTTGATCAATCTTAGCATACGTGATCTCAGCGTATGTAGAATTCATATTTGATGCGGCTTTCAAAGATGGTTCCTGGAGAGTCAGCAGATGACATTCCGTCACATGAGGGTCTCCTTGATGTCAATATACCACCTCACGCTGCTCGTCTCTCTCATTCCCAGCTCCCTACATGGACCTTCCCTACAGCTTCATCTACAAGAAACTCTCCATCGCCGGGGCACGCTGAAGGATCTATCTTCTCTCCACGCCCGCCGCCACAACATCACCCCAATTCGGCCCCAGAACTTGATCTGGCTGCCCCAACACATGCCAGTCCTCCTTCATCCTCTGTGAACCAGCCATCCCTGTTCAGCACCCCGAATCGGTCAATTTTCTCCTCAGGCCCGCCAACCTCGTCGATCTCCTCGAATACGGCACTAGCGTCCATGAGCTCCCCTTCACCAGTGCAATCAGCCCACCCTTTGTCCGCTCTGTCTAGTCCTAATATAAGCAACGCCCGAAAAGCTGTGCACTATCAGAATGACAATCCAACTTTGTCTCGAAAAACAAGGATTCCTCGCGCCGAGAAAGACGTTGATGACCCGTCCGTCCCCGTGGAAGGCTCGATGGCAGATGCAAGAGGGTCAAATACTCCAACAGCATTGACTCGTCTTTTCGCTGCACCAGAGGCTACACCAATCGTTTCAAGACACTCCTCGTATATAAGAACAGCCAGTGGGACCGCATATACAAGGGCTTCCTCTGCTGAAACAGCTCCGCTACCTAACCATCTATACAGTCGTGGCTTGTTGAGTGGTAGACATTCTGATATTACTGTACATGCCTTCGGGACTCGATATGCTCTACATCGCCTCCTGCTCGATCGAGCGCCATTCTTTGCTTCTGCTCTCTCCGAGCCGTGGTTCGAAAGCTCGTCCAAAGAGATAGCACTTCACCCTGATGACATTGACTCGAACATCACGCAGCCTGCTTTTGAATTGGCATTGAAAAGACTGTACGGCTGCAATGTCGCGGCAGAAGAGGATAAGGAAGCCATTGGGCTCTTCGCCACTGGATGTTGGTTGGAGATGGCAGATTTGGTTGAAGCTAGTGTGACCTCCATTCTTCGTCAGATGACGCCCGCAAAGATCGGATCTTTGATACGTCTGGTGACGAACAACTACTATGGCAAGAATGGTGATCGCATTTTGGCCACCGCCAAAGCTATGCTTTGCCGAGAAGGGTGGGAGATGCCTCTGAAACACTGGGACGGTGTCTCCGGGGAGATAGCTAGGGAGATCATTGGTGGAGATGGTTTCTTCATACCTGGAGAATGGGAAAGATGGGTCCTCGCCAAGAGAGTGCTGGATCGGAAGTTGAGGCTACGAGCCATTGAGGCTGGTCTCTTCGAGGATAACGGAAAGCCCAAGCGGCCGCCGCCAGATACCATGAGCTTCTTGGCCATTAGATTCGATACTGTATATCGCAAGAATTCTCCTTTTGTCGGTAGGCAGATTCCTGAGGCTTACGACTCCTGGCTTGCTTTATACACTAATCCCGACATTGCTGCGCTGCTTGTACTTCTGGATGAAGGCATTCATTATGTGCATCTCAGCTTCGAACAGCTTCAGAGGATTCGTAGCCAGCGTGATATACTTGGTCTACCGCTGATGCCCGAGAAGGTCATCAACGATGCACTGTGGATGCAGATGGAGCTTCGACAGCGAGTCGTCAATGCGCCAGATCTCGATCTTGAGCTTGGTCTAAGCCATGAATCAGAGGACACAGAAGAATGTCATGTTCAGGAAGAAGCCAATGCACGCGAAGCCTCAAAGGGCAAATGCAAACAGCGTGATCACCAAGCTTTTGAGGACCCAGAGGATCAAGACGAGATGGAATCAGGTAGTTGGGATGGTAACGGCAGGCCTCGCAAATTCTGGATTCCAAATGTCGATTCGACCTCTGTCACTGGAGCAAACCCTGACACATCATTATACGCAACCCCTAGTACCAACAGGCCTTATATCTCCCGCCTGTCAGCCTCCATCGACCCTGTAGACGTGCAGTGGGCGTCAGACTTTACAGCTTCAGCAAATGAGCGGCCAAGCACAGCCGATCGAAATGAACCTATACCTCCCATTTCATATACTAACTATCCACCCTTTCGCTTTGCCGCTGAGTTCCCCAACCCACGGAATCTCAAGGAAAAGAAGCGCGTCTACTCTCGCACAGTTTGGTATGCCGGATCTCTCTGGAATGTCTACATCCAGAAAGTCGAGACTGCTAAGAACACTCAACTGGGCGTTTATTTGCATCGCGCCAAAGAAAAGGAAGGTAGTGACGACACACACCACCACAGCGGGAGCGTCGATGAGCGAATAGGGCAAGTAGAGTTACTCATGCGCCGCAACAATCGCAACCGTCGTCATTCTCGAGGCGATTTGTTTGACGAGGACAATAGCACCTCTGGTACCGATCCGGACTCAACCCTGGTTGCGCCAGAGCAGCCATCCAGAGCGACCACAATCAGCAACTTGCTCCGCGGCGGTGGCAGTAGTCGCGATGATTCTTCACTTACCAAGTCATCGCAGTCACCGACGCCTCTTACACTGTCTTCCATCCCCTACGACGCCAACAATCCGCTGAACGACTACGATGACGAATACAACGACCCAGCTTACAGTGACAAGCATGAGTCAGGATCGACACACAATAGCGTTCCAACGCTCCCTGCCTACGTTGATGGTAGACCAACAATCAAGACTTACTTCAAGATATATAGCCCCAGCAAAGGCGGTAGGATGCTGAGTGTCTACGAGAGCGCTCCTGACCTTTTCAATTTCAGTCAAAGCTGGGGGTGGAAGAGCAGTACTATGGTCCTGGATGATGGTTTGTGTGGGTATGAGGGAACTGGCGAAGGGGCTGCAAGAGGGCCTAGGGAGGGCAGATTGAGGTTTATGGTTGTCATTGGTATGGTTTGATTTTATTCTTTCCACCGATGCTTGCTAATAGTCGTGCAGGTAATGTTTGAACGATGATATGAATGATGTGATCATGTATTGTGCTTTTGATGTTCCTAGTTTTCCACTCCTATTTAGGCTGGTGCATGCTTAGCGGTAGCATGGGAGCTTAGATACCTCGCTAATATTCTATCGACTATACTCATTTTCATCTCCTACTGTCCATATCTAACGAAGATAGTAAGGCTGACAGCAATGTGACTCACATATCATGCATGAAGCCTACATAAGCCTAGGACAAAGGTCCTGCACTATTTTACAGTCGAAGCTGTGATTCGTTTGCTACCTTGCCCAGAAGCTCAAGGACATTCACAGTGGCCCCCTAACTTGACGAAGAAATACCCATCACTTTTGGGTCGACCGGTGATGTAATCTCGCTCTTCCTCATGACTAAAGATCTCATCAAATGTCTCGATGATAGCCGCGGGTGTACTGCCAAGTATCAGGCTGTTATCCGTGAGACCTTGATCCACAACCGCGCCCCTTTTCGAGTTCGAAGTCCTTTTCCTGTCCTTGAAACAAAACCCCGAGCTCAACGTTTTTTTGGGCGACTGCTAATTAGAGCGCTGAATGATGCAGACAGTGCATTGCCCGCTTCAGCGATAAAACAAGAAAATAATACTGAAGACTAAGAGCTGGAGGATCAGGGAGTATTATGGATGATCCGGCGTGGAAGATGGGATGGAGGTACGTGAATATCTGCGAGAACTGGGCAAGGTGGAGATTTCTATTGAGTCGGACACGTTTTTTCTGGCCCGGGAGGATTATCTTTCCATTTTTGAGACCGGACACATGTCTTTCGAAGCACTGTTTGTCCTTTGCTAGATATAATTAGACTCGCAGTGCATCTGAAAAAGGCCTCGTGATATCCTTCAGAGATCAGATAGAGGCGCAAAACGCACTCATGGATATGTTATTGGTCACTGCAAGGGTGTAAGCAAAGCTGAGCTACGGAGGTGGTGGGTATCGATCAAGACTGGGAACCTGCAGCTGCACAATGGTCCAATCGCGAGAACAGTGAGAGGCGCCTGGACGATATCAATGGCCGGAAGTTTGAAGACTAGGGTGCTGGCTTCTAGATTTGATCTGTGTGCAGCGGTGACTACGTTAATGACCTTTATGATCTCTACTAAACCAGCATCTTAGTCCCCACATCTGAGGTCACGGCACCAATATATCTTTGTCGTACAAAAAACCTGGTCAGCAGGCTCTGATGAAATATGAAGTGGAGAAAGTGTAGTTGCGGACTGGAAGGTTCTTATGAGGAGAATTGACTGCATGAATCACAAGACCTTGGTGTGATTGCAGAATCGTGTCCCGACTAGTTTGGGAGGATGCTGGCGTCAAGTATCAGTTCTGCTTGAAGATGTACTTGGTTGAGTGCAACCATTCTATGTTGCTAAACCCTGCAAGATCTCGCACTCTTGAAATCTCGCACTTGCGAAACATGCGAGATTTCGCATTTGGCGCGATTTCGCATATGCGCAATCTGAGGCGAAATCTCGCATGCGCGATTTCGCATTCTCGCATTTGCGTAATCTCGCACTTGCGCGATTTGATACTATCTACAGAGTCTCGCACATAAGACTTCTTACACATATCCAGTATAGAAAGCGAGCGATCTCGTGTAAGATCCAGCATTTAAGGCGAGATTTCGCAATCTCGCAATCTCGCATTCTCGCACGCGCAATCTCGCATCTGCGAGATTTCGCATATGCGCAATTTGAAGCGAGAACTCGCACATGCGCGATTTCGCATATGCGCAATCTCGCATTCTCGCAGTTACGAGATTTCGCACTTTTCACAGGATCTTGTATATGCGAGATAAACACCCCTCGAAGCTGCTGTAGACATCAATCAATAATTTGGGAGGTGATTTCGCAGATGCGCGATTTCGCTTATGCGCGATCTCGCATTCTCGCATGTGCGAGATTTCATATCCTCGCACTTGCGCGATTCCTCATATATCATAGACTCTCGTACATATGAGATATCGTATATATATGTTTTGGAAGCGAGCGACTACGAGATTTAGTATTTGACGCGAGATTTCGCATATGCGCAATCTGTAGCGAGATTTCGCATAAGCGCGATCTCGTAATCTCGCAATCTCGCATCTGCGCGATTTCGCATTCTCGCACTGGTGAAATTTCGCACTCTCGCACAGGTGAAATTTCGCATTCGAGATTCGGACATGTGCGAATTGAAATGGCAAGGGAGATCTCGTAATAAAACCAAGTCTCGCACATGCGAGGTCTTGCAATATAATATGAGGCGGGAAGCGAAAATTCGCCGGTGCGAGATCTCGTATGTTGCGCGATCTCGCAATCTCGCACATGCGCGATTTCGCATATACGCAATTCAAATTGAGATCTCGCACATGCGCGAATCAACATAAAAAGGGTGATATCCCTATATAATGAAATCTCGCACACGCGAGATCTTGCATACATACAATATAAGGGGATGCGAGATCTCGCAATCGCGCAATCGCGCATATGCGAGAATGCGAGATCTCGCATGTGCGAATTCTCGCTTTCATACAATCGTGAACTAGGGCATACACTACAAAAGGGATGATTCTTCCTCTTCAGCGCTGCTCTCCTTCTCTTGGGAGCTGGAAGCGTGTTACGGACTCGTTTGAGAGACCCAATGATGCTTCATCTGTGGTGGAACATTGGCCAAGGGAACACTAATGAAGGGTCGAGAACAGCCCTGCGAATTTGGAAGATTAGATCTATCAAAAAAAATCTGGCTCACCAGAATCTGGTGCAAACGAGGGCCAGATTACCCCGAGCCTTTGGCGAGGTCCGTTCCATGCTCGAGAAGGAGTTGGTTGCACATTTCAGCGTCTTGAATGGAGACGACGAAATTGGCCTTAATCATTGTCTTGAGAATTCTTTTCGTGTGCGAGCTCTTGTTGTTGTAGGGATGTTGTCTGCGACCTCATCGAGGCCATTATCTGCTTTTGGCCTGATGATGCATGCATGAGATTTGGATAGGTGCGAAATCTCGCATGCGATATTGCGCATATGCGAGATCTCGCTTCAGATTGCGCATAGGCGAGATCTCGCACACATACAAATCTCGCCTCTGCGAGATTGCGAGATTTTGCAAATACGCAATTTCGCACTTGCGAGATATAAGAAATGGGAAGGGAGATCTCGCAACATAACGAATTTTCGCACATGCGAGCTGAGATGTTGTATACCTCTACATCATATAAAGTGGGAAGCGAGATTTCGCATATGAGCAACCTGAGGCGAGATCTCGCATGTGCGCAATCTGACGAAATCTCGCACATGCGCGATTTCCCATTCCCTCATAGTGTATATATTATATAAGGAGATCTCCCTTTTTATTGTAATTCGCGCATGTGCGAGATCTCGCTTTAAATTGCGCATATGCGCGATCTCGCATTCTCGCACAGGCGCGATCTCGCATTCTCGCATATGCGTGATCTCGCATTCTCGCATTCGCGCATTCTCGCATTCTCGCATCTGCGAAATCTCGCATTCTCGCATCTTTGAAATCTCGCAAATGCGCGACCTCAAGCACGATCTCGATGGGCAGCACCTATGGTACGTGAAATACGTTTACAAAATATCGAGTTTACGAGATTTTGCATATAAATTCATGTGATTGGGGAAGCAACGAAAATACATGCGAGATCTCGCATTCTCCCACATGCGAAATCTCGCAATCTCGCATATGCGCGATTTCGATTTACATCCTCGCAATCTCGCATATGCGCGATTTTGACTTATAAGTGATTTCGCACATCCGCAATCTCGCATCTCCTCCCTTCTTCTTCTTCCTCCCTTCCTCTCATCTCCTTTCCCCTTCCCCGTCCACGATGTCAATACCAATACCTCTCCCATTCCCATTCCGAGCGAGTCTTCTTCACCAAAATTTTCTATAAATGCCTAATGCTTGTGTTGCACGTTTTGGTTTCGCTTGTAGAAGTTGTCCCGGAGGCTAGGCCGAGGACGGCACCGGCGTAATAGAGTGGGCAATATGCTGTGAGTGCTTTGGGGGAGCGGGGGAGCGGGGCAGTGAAGGGAAAGTA
>JASZXT010000330.1:0-28726 GCA_035521555.1 Lecanoromycetidae sp. Uapishka_2
GTGGTAAGACATCGAGGCTGTCATGACGGCTCGTATCCAGACTGACTCACGGAAAGGTAGTCGATCGCAGGGTTTATTGACAGAATGTACCAAGTGCTTATCCCCAGGTAATTAGGCTACCTACCTGGAGTTACTAGCTAGCTCTAGGCACCTTGTAGGGCGCTCCGGTTAACTGGTTAGGGTGACTTTGGGACATGTGGGGTAATCCCGCAACCAACATTAGGTACCTTACCCCTGTATTTTAGCGTTCTCAGTCCTTAGCTTCGTGAGCTGGCAGCGGCAACGTCAATGGGGACGATCTGTTCTAGACCAGGAGCAAGATATCCTGTTTCTTGTCCGGGGCTAAACTTCTCCTTCATATTACAACTCATTAGAGCTGGAGTGATTATGTCCGGCTTGCTGTATTATGCAGTATAACCATGGCCGGAACAATAAATGTTACCTTGACAGCATCATGAATCCCTAATCAACAACGACAAATTCGCTAGCGCTCGTTCAAATGCTGAGCGAGAGAAGTCTTACTGCGTTGAAGATGGCTAGTAACAGTAGCCTCCAGAGGCCTCCAAACACCAGGATGGACACAACGCCCGGTGCCTTCCCAGCCAGCCCTTCGCAATCCTTATCTGAATCGCCAGTCATTGTCTCCTCCCAGCTGAGCCTGTCGCAGGCCGTGCATGAGCGACGAGCAGAATTCACGAGGTCTCGTAGGATAAAGGTCAAAGTTGGTACCTGGAATGTTGCTTCCTTGAGTGGGACTGAGAAGGATGTTGGAGGCTGGTTCGTCGACGGGAAAGGCGTGTCAGAATCTCTGTCCGGACTGTCAATTGGAGAAGGAGATACAGACCAGGTGGGTGGAAACGATGTTCAAAGCGCGGATATTGAAAGTTTGGGGGCGCAAGAGCAGCGAAGATCCAAGAAGAAAACAACTTTACCCAACAACGATCCTGGCTCAATACCTGGCGGGGAAGAGATTGGTATATACGCACTTGGTTTGCAAGAAATAGTCGATGTTGGATCTGCTACGGAAGCCTTACGACCATATAGTGATCCGCATCCTGCGAAGAAGTGGAAAGCAGCAGTTGCTGCGGCACTACCACCAGGCTATACTCGCATAGCAGAGCAGCAGCTGATTGGTCTTTTCATCGTCATATATGCTTCTGCGGCTATTGCACCTACTATATCGTCCGTCAGTACCACAAGCGTCGGGACTGGGCTCATGGGGTACATGGGCAACAAAGGTGCTGTTACTGCAAGAATCGTGCTTGGTGAGACTACGCGAATGGTGTTTGTCAATTGCCATCTCACAGCAGGAGTGGAAAAAGGCAGCCTGGAAAGAAGGAATTGGGATGTTTCTCAGGTTCTGAGCCGTACAAAATTTGATCCTATCTACGATGGTGGAGGTGTGATGGAAGAGTTTGGAGAAGGTATCGATGATGAGGACTTTGCTTTCTGGTTCGGAGATCTCAACTACAGGCTGGAAGACATACCTGGAGAGGACGTAAGAAGGCTGCTCATGCTGCACACAAGGAACGAATATGGCAGGGGTCCTGGTTCCAGGTCCAAGGTTGAACATGAACTCGCGAGCCCTGAATCATCTACCTTCCATCAGAACCAAGAAGCTGCAGCTCAAGTTCCTCAAGACGACAGCTCATCCACGATTACTGCTGTCAGTGATGGCTCACACCCGTCTATAGCTTCTTCTGCCACTTTGCCGGAGGCTGATCAGCCAGATCCTCATGCTGATCCTACGTCTCTCCAAACTACCCTATCTTCTCTACTCACACATGATCAACTACACGCACAGATGCAGAAACGCCAAGCTTTCCACGATGGTTGGAGAGAAGGCCCAATTGACTTCCTGCCTACTTACAAGTATGATGTTGGGAGCGTTGGCATGTTTGATTCGAGCGAGAAGCGACGAGGGCCTAGCTGGTGTGATCGCATTTTGTATCGGACACGCAAAGACAGAACAGACTACGAAGAAAAAGTTCAGCAGGAAGAATTGGCGAGGAAAAAAGACAATGAGATGAAGTTCCAGGGAGTGGTAGAAGCCGCTCAGGAGGAAGATGTGCTGTTCGACTACGATCCAGACAACGATGGTGCAGACGACCAGTATGACGGACCCGCAGAAAATCCTCAGGTCGTAGCGACTAAAGCAGGTTTTGAAGATAGAATACAGCTCGACTATTATGCGTCCCATCAACGAGTGCTTTCTTCCGACCACAAGCCCTTAGACGCCGTCTTCACGCTGGATTATGATGCAGTTGATCCTGATCTCAAGGCCAGAGTCCACCAAGAAGTCGCTCGTGAACTTGATAAAGCAGAGAACGAAGGAAGGCCGGTCGTCACAGTGGTTGTCGACCAGAATCGCGACAATGAAAATACAAACATTGACCAACCTGCTCACAACTTTGAAGGTGTAAACTTCGGCGACGTGAAATACGATCACGTCAAAACTCGCACAGTCACCATCGCCAACACTGGTCGAGTACCAGCCACGGTCGGCTTTGTAGATCGCTCGAATGACAATGGTCAGCCTGGAGGCGTCTGTCCGCCATGGCTGGATATTCGCTTCGACCGCCCCAGCGACCATCAAAATTCCAACCCGGGCGCTCTGCAAGAATTCACGCTCAGACCCGGCGATGCGGCCAACGTCGAGTTGACCCTCCATGTTACGGACATGGATTTCGTACGCCGTCTAAGCGACGGGCTCGAAAAGCTCGAAGACGTACTTGTTCTCCGCATTCACAATGGACGTGACTACTTCCTCCCTCTCCGCGGTAATTGGTTACAGTCTGCATTCGGCCGGTCAATCGATAAGCTTGTGAGGATACCAGAAGGGGGTGTAAGAAGACTACAGCACCAAAGGCCCGGTGGGAGCAGTCATGGTCACAACCATGGTCATGGCTCTCATCATAGGAGTCATCATGGATCTAGTCTTGGGTCAGGAGACAAGGACGACGGGGTAAAGTGGTCTGCGCCAAGGGAATTGTTCCGGCTGACGGAAGCGATAGAAGAGCTCATTGAGAGATCGCTTGCGGAGTGGGATATGAGAGGTGAGGACGGCGAATCCCCCTGGGACCAAGACGTAAAGTGGCCCTTTGGTGGTTGGGTGACCAATGCGAAGGAACGTAACATCTTGGAGCTGGGTGTAAGGGAGGCTTTGGACACCAGTACCCCATTCATAGAGCTCTTCCCGCCAGAAACTGGGTCATTGCAAAGGCTTGAAGCTATAGCAGAAACGCTGTTACGTTTCTTACATAGCCTGGAAGGTAAGTCATGCTTGGAATTTTCCCTTTGTTTCACCCACGCTAGCGAAAGTGTCAACATTATCCCACAAGGACATACATTTGAAAATTCTATACGTTCATCCGATCGCTGTGTGATTATGATGCTAGCTAATTTTTCCAAATGCTTTACTAACATCGCTTCAATAGATGGTATCATAACTTCCGCTCTCTGGACAATGATTGAGCAGTCTCTTCTTGCACGCGAAAAACCCAAGATCTCGTTCTCCTCTGAAGATGAGCGAGCACTAATCCTGGATGCTCTATCTACATCTCCAGCCCACAGTGTGTCCTTTACATTTGTAACGTTCATGCTCTCACGCGTCGCCAATGAAATCGTTCCCCTACCCAAGAAGCTAGCGCGAAGGGGTACAGCGACGTCTTTCGAGGACATGGAAGTTGTTCAAAGTGCAAGCGACGACCCTGCGAGGGTGAGGAGGCGGGAAGTAGATGCTGCTTATGCGGAGGTGTTTGCTGAGGCGATGGTGAGACTACCGCCTACATTGGTGGGAAAGGCGAGGAAGGCTAGTGAGCTGAAGAGGAAGAGGGTTGTAGAAGTATTCTTGGGGGAGTATGGTGTCAATGGTTTATGATGGGATCATGGGACTGCGAAATGATATAGAGTCACTTGATTGTATGGCTTTACGGTAGAAGTCCTGGGCGAGGGACAAGGACGGGCATGGCACAGCAATTGGTGGTATTTGTGTATTAGTATCGGCTTCGAGCCAAACAGTAGCGACTTTTACCGCCCGGCGGAAATGGCAATTCAGACACACAAGGTACTATTCGAAGCCCAGCCTTGCTACGCGCGTCACGCTACTGTGAAATTAGAACTAAGGTATCCTATAAAGTGCATCGCCAAGCCACAACTTCTTCGACACTTGAGGTGAACATAACATTCGATAGAAACTATCCATACTCAAGCCAGAGGTATGATCTACCCTGTCATTCATCTTGCCATACTCACGATAGTAACAATACCAGCTTCCATACCACCATAGCCATGACGGCAAGCAGCACCACCAAAACCCATTACCCTCCCATGGAATCAATCGAAACCAAAATCCCAACCGAGATCCAACAAATGATCTTAAAAGAAGTCCTCCTTTCCCTCCAAGACTTACAAAACTTCTCCGAGCTCCGTCTCCTATCCCGTCACTTCAACACCCTCGTCCTACCAATCCGCTACCACCAACTCAAATGGAGCCCCCGGATCGAAACCTCTTTATACAGACATTTCGGGGGTCCTACGACGCAGACAAAATACCAACTTAGTGTCGGTGCACATATTCGCACGTATACGCAGCACATCATCTTCCACCGTGGAATCCGCGATGAATTCAGCATTGAGGAATTGTCCTCGCTTGAGAAACTAAAACAGATTACCTTCGTGCAATCGTGGTGTTTGCGCCCAAGGGGGCAATTAAATGGGAGGATGAATCGGCAGTTGGATCGTGAGGATGGGTTGTTGTGTAAGATGTTGTTTGAGGTGCCCGCTGCTCTGACGGGGTTAAACATTGTGGTTAACGAGTTCGGGGGTTGGATTCTCAAGGGGGTTGTGAATCAGGGGATGAGTTTGAAGAGGTTAACGTTGAGGGTGGATTGTGTGCGGAGAGAGTATTTGGATGTACTGAGGTTTTGCTGTCCGAATCTTGTGGAGTTGACGTTGGATGAGAGGAAGCAGCAGCGTGAAGTATGTATACATGCCTCCCCACTCCTTTTTTCGTCGGTTATAGAACGAGCACGTGCTGATGGGACACTACCATGTTGTAGCCATGGAACCTCATCAACAGCCTCACTCGCTTCCGCAACCTACGCTCCCTGACGCTCGACGCAAAATCCATGTATTTCACTGCAAGACCGCATTCAGTACAACAATCAGACGCTTTCCATACCAACTACATCAGGATGCAGCGACCAATGATCCACCTTCTCAAGGCTAAAAAAGGAGCCGCCTTCGATTCAATCAAAGTGGACATAGGGTTTTGCATTCTGACGCCAAAGGTCTATCTGAATGGGGGGCTTGATTACGACCTTAGTCACTTTGTTGGAGACTTCGGATTTAGCTTCGATAGGGAGCTTGAGCTTGAAGGGATGGAGGTGGGCATGGAAGTGCCTGTTGAGGTGGAGAGACCGCACAGGAAGAGTGCGAGGATGAAGGTCGTGTGGCGGGATGGTGGTAGGATGCTTTTGGCGTGGAGTGCTATAGGAAGGGGGGAAATTGGGGATGAGTGGGGCACGAGGCGTGCATGGCAATGTGGACCTATGGGGTGTAACCAAAGGCTTCATAGATTTTGACTGCGGAGGTGGTGGGTGCATGCGTTTGTATTGATGAGGGTTGAGAGCCTGGTAGGAGGTATTTTACAGATGGTATGCTTGATGGACGGGTTTTAGCTTGCTTTGTTGGCACTCAAGGTTTACCGGAAGCGTCACAATGATCTTCGATATTGTGGGTTTTTTCAGTTCGGTCTGAGAAGAAAGAGCTTGAGAAAAATCACCATGAGCAACACTTTATTCCGTGTAAAATGATCTCATTGAATCCCACTGGCGTTGAGACGTTCGTATCTGGAACATTGTCGGAGAATGGGTCAAAAGCCAGAATAGAGGCAGCTCGATTGACGAAGGATCCACACACTCGCAATCCCGCAGCCCATGAAAAGCTCAGAAGAAGACGATACCCAGAGGCACTGACTTCGACACTGCCATATTACGTGCTTGAGATTTCCTGGATGCATCTCTTCATGCACGAAACCTGCTCCGTCCTCATACTAAGTAAGCATCCCTCTCTCTAGCCCAAGCATCTTCGTCTTTTAAGCCCAAGCAACAAGTACGCACTCTGCCAATATCGAGCTTAATAAGATATGTCTTGATCACGTTCGAGCTCGTTTGAACTTCCTTCCTCATAGCTCCATTGTCTCATGAGAAATCCCAAAAGTCGTCTTCGCTATGAATGGGATCGCTCAAAACGGGATCGATTTTGCGCTCGACTGCTTCACGAGTCGGGGGCGCCTCTGCCATCGGTACAGAGCCATCGACGTCCACGATCTCCATAGCGACCACCGGTCCCAGTATCGATTTGAGAGCAGCAAGTTCATCTTCAACAAAACTGGACTTTTTGCCAAGGGACACCTTCGCCTTGGGAGCAATTCGAGCCAACTTATGCGAGAGGAATCCAAGAAACTCCGCAACTTCCTCTAGCTTCTTAATCCGCCGTGGTTGCCCCTTTTTCCATGGACAGAAATAGGCATACTTCCCCAGCTCGAAGTGTACCGACGTAAGAGATTGCACCGAAACCGACGATATCTGTTCGAAAACGCTGAACCAGGAGTCACATTTGTCGCAGTAGAGACCTTTCGGTTTCTTGCATTGGCAGAAGCAGAAAAGCTTGAAGATCATATGACGGAGTTGGCTTTGTTGGTAAGGAGACAGTTGGCTAAGAAAGGCGCGGAAAGCGCCTGCGCAGGAGAATGTAAAGGTCGTTTCGGAGAGGTAAATTTGATCGAACTCGTCCCGGATGGTGGGTGAAGTATATCGGAGTGCTGGTTGAATGTCTGGAAAATCGCTATCCCAGAGTCGATCGCTTTTGCAATATCTCCGGAAGCCGCCGCGGTGGTATGCTTTGAGATCGAAGACATTTAAGTAGGGTACGACGCCCCCGATCGCAGAAGAGGGTTCGTAATGCAGAATCCATTTGGATAGTTTTGCTTGGACCTTTTCCACAGGATCGTAGAGGCGGGGTCCGTACACATACGAGGGACTGTACTTCTTGACAAAGTCGCTATAATGATTGTTGATCGCTATGCGATATATGCGTTGACGTATCTCGAGTGGAAGATAGCGCAGGGTGCCAAGTCGGACTCCGTCTTTTGTATCAAGGTCTTGAGCCTCGACAAACCAGTCAAAGCAGTCTCTGATTCGTTCGATCAACTTGGTCTCAAGGATCAGAGATGACAAGTCCTTGACCTTGAAGGGGAGGGTGAACGCAAAGTCGTAATCAGTGTCATATCGATGTTGATATTCGACGCCAGCGTTCAGATCTTCAAGTTGAGTATCCATATCGAAATGTACATCGAGCGACATCTCAATCTGTAGGCGTTCGAACCTAGTTGCACACTTGGAACGTTGCTGCAAGGAGGGTTGCTCTGCGACAATAGCACCCTTGACTGCCGTTCTGGCCGAAGAGGCTTCAATACATGTACAAGTTGGATGGAACTTGTGATGTGAGCAGACTTTCCACGAGCCAGGGGCTGAAAGACATACCTGACGATACTCGAAGGGATTTTTCCCTAGGAAGGCGTTGCAAGATATGGGACGTGAGAAGTTGGGATTAGCCAGATGCCTAGATGAGACGGCTATCGGTTTTATATTCGTCTGAAGTTTCGTAGGTCTGCCTATGAGTAGTGATGAATGTGCCACATTGTTGCAAATTTTCATTTACATGAATTTGATATTTAAAGTTGCTAACCAAAGGCGCTAACTCCTGGAAATTATCTGTATCGTGTGACCTTCATGGAACAGTCACACAAAGGACTCTTGATAGATTCATGCTTTACATAAGTTGGTGAGTGCATCGCATCTGCATCGATCGGATTTGGGTATTTGAAAGGTGACGTGTCCTCAAAAGTCCTGGAGAGACTTATCGTACATTTCGCTATGTTTCTTGAAATCATCATTGAACCCCTGTTAATTGACGGACAAGAGCATCAAGTCGGCATCCTTCCTACTACTGGCAGCAAGAATACTATCGTAGGATGGACCTAATGGGTTCTCGGGCTCCATCAAGTCCCTCGTAAAATCACTCTACTTATCCGTTGTGTCAAAACCCCAGCTTCAATATACGTGCTTGACGTTTCCTGTTAGTAGAACTTAGTGCTTTCAATATATCAGTTCAAATTTGTGTAGAATTCGTTCTGCGATCTTCAGACATAGGCACATTATCATAAGTCGTTGGATCGCCATCATCATAGAGATTCGAAAATATCATGAACGGCCCTTATTCATGGACCATTCTACCCACCGTCTGAGTATCCCATCTACCATCTTTAGTCCTTCTCTACTGCTCTCGACTTCAAACCACTCTCTGTGCTCCTTACCACAGCTGTGGCAATTTCGTTTCACTCGCAGATCAGCAAGTTCAATATGTATCAATCGCTCGACTTTGTGTGCGTGTGGCACCTTCTGAGGGCTCAACAGGGAAGCTGGTGCTGTAGAAGTATTGGGTCTTGATACAGGCGTAGGGACATAGGGATAGAAGCGAAGTAGGGAAAGCTCATAGCCACACTGCCGAGTCCATTCATTCATTCGCCGTTGCACATTGGAAGCGCGTCCAATTTTCAACAAAAGTTTAGATTTATCTGGATCTGGAGCGTGAGCCTGGAGGATTCCACTCCTGCGACGTCCGTTAGGCGTCGATGCTGGTGTTTCCGAAAGCATCGATGACGTCGATTGCAGCTCGAGATCGCTGACTGACGTACCAGTCAGCCAAAACATGTAGATGTAGCCTTCTTCATCATGTGGAGACACTGGTTTGGCAAGCTCAGCAAGCAATGTGGAAGTGGTTTGTGGAGAGAGATGACT
Source organism: Lecanoromycetidae sp. Uapishka_2 (assembly GCA_035521555.1). Lineage (NCBI taxonomy): Eukaryota > Fungi > Ascomycota > Lecanoromycetes > Lecanoromycetidae sp. Uapishka_2. The sequence goes on from JASZXT010000330.1 coordinate 8,865, forward strand.
GGGAATGAGGGATAGAAGACTTTGTGTCTGAGAAGGAGGATCTCGTGACGCATGTGGTCTGCCAGCACCTTCATTCGGTCTGTTCGACCCGCTGACGCGAAATGGCAGAGCACTACCGGTAGCCGTAACAGTAGATGGATGCTCCGATGGCTGCTCGCCGTGGGAGCGTCTTCGTTGTGACATCTGCACGGTGGAAGGCAGTCTGTTATGCCCTTTATGGGTGTCCCTTCGCGTCATGGTATCGCTCCGAGGGCGCGGTGGAGGCAAAGCATCTCGGTCCACCGTTCTGACGCAGCAAAACAGTCCAAGATTAGATTCTGCCCTCCTTTTGGGTGTTGGATTTCTAGGCCTGTGCTTCCATGTGTGTACCGCAAGCAATGGGCCGTCCATCTCTTGCCACTTCTGAGGAAGCGTGTCTTTCCTGGCTGGTCTGATGTGGTGCTGTTTCCGTTGACTTCCCGATGATTGTTCATCGTCATCAATATCTACGACGCCAAGTCTTTCGGCCAGTGTGTCGATGCTTGTCCTTTCTTGTAGTCGTACAATATTTGCGTTTCTTCCATTTTTGTCACCACTCGTAAGGCTCGTTGCTTGATCTTGGTGCTGCCAGCAAAAGAATGCCGCTGCTCCGTCATGACCTTCGTCATCCTCTTCGAGCACCGCTACCACACCCTGCTTCGAGCCCCGGTTCGCAGACGGCGATGCTTGAGGGGAGGCCAAGAGAGGTCGGCGACACGGCCGACCACTTGCAGTAATGCCTTTGCATGTTGTGGCCGGGTTCTTCGAGTCTGATCGAGGTATCAAAGATTCAGGGGTATGAGGTATAAAAGGCATAGTTGGACCAATACAACTAAATCGATCTTGACTCGATGTTGCACTACCCAGACAAGACGGAGGGCAGGTGTGAAGGGTCAAGGGGGCAGTCAAGATCCTCCTGTTGACAAGTCGAGCGCATCTCACAATACCTAAGGAAGATCTTTGTTTACCAGATTTTTGGGTCACGTTAGCTCTGGTGATAGGAGAAGGCCTACAAAGTGTCAGTGGCTGGGGTTCTGGGATTGTAGCGTAGCCCGCGTAGTACACAGACGTGACGCTAATTCACGCGATATCATGTGACTACCAAGCGTCCGGGTGCCAAAAGGGCTGTATCCTACCTTACCTTAGTCCGGTAATCTAAAGGTCCGGCCCAGCGCCAGCATATCGGCCCGATCTGACACGGATAAGGCTGTGGACCCTGAATCCTGCCCCCCACAATGAAACCGGCCACGCAAAGACACAGCCACTGTAATTTCATCCTGCTTGCGTTGCCAACATTCAAATTCCAGATTGGCTCCCAACGTCTATGCTTTGAGTTCTCCTCTTTTCTCAAAAGAAATTGTCTTTCTAGGCTACGAAAGTCAGCTCTCAGTGCTCCCTGAGTCACGGCATTGTTCCCTCGTGGAAATACAACCACCACTTTCACCGCATCTAGTAGGCATTGAATTGCGTTGGATGGCTCAACAAAGCTTTAGCGCATAATCGTCTGTCCCTGAATCGCTATTCTCAAAGCATCGCAAGCCATCGATTACCACGTGCGTTCGAGGAAGGAGCAGCTTGGCAGCAACAAAGACCACAGCTGTTGTTGTGCAGGCCTAGCTACAATGTTCAAGATCTTCACCGGTACCGAGAAGTCACCAAATCTTCACACTCGCTCAAAGACACTATCACATCTAAGCCTCTCGAATCATGATACCGTTGCTGCGTCAGCTACAGTTGATGGCCTGCAATTCGACTTATTAGCACCACGTCTGATCAGTTCAAACTTTCCACCTCAACACGAGACCGTCGTTGAGATCACCGAACCCACTAGAACTCATCAGCGAACGCTCACGGACCTTTCCAGACCCAATCGAAACATCCAATCCGGAGTCACCAAACCCAATACAACAGATTTCCTACCGCTCAAATCCATTCCTCATTGCGAAAACTTTCAATCATCCCCAGATCAGTCACCAGAGCCTTCTCCAACAAGATCGCACCGGCCTTCACAATCCACTGGAGAGAAGCCTCTACAGATCAGGACAGAAGAAAAAAGAGGGAAGCTAGCGGACTGGTTCAAAGGAGAATCCGAACCTATCAGCATTGGGATCCTACCATCTCCCACAAAAGAGATCGCCGACCCTCTGGAAATACCCACAGCCTTCTCTGAAATTCGTCCAAGCAGTCTCATTCAACGAAGCTCGACAGCCCAAAAACCAGCCATGGCAAGCAGGTTCTCCTTTTTCAGCAGCAAGGCTTCGCTGGCGAAGTCCACGCCACATCCCCTTGATTTTCAAGATGATCTACTGGACACAGATTTCAGCGCCACCCTCTTCCCAAAAGGGCCAGCGGATGCGTCATCGTCTGCCGCCTTCAAGGACTTGCAAAAACAGGCCGAGACCCTGCTCATAAGGATACAAACAGCCTACAAGGAACGTACAATATCACTCCGTGAAATGACTGCCGAGAAGGAGACCCTAGCTGAGGAAGTTGAAGGTGCGGAGACACGGGCACGGCATCTCAAAATGCAACTCGACGACATGTCTGTCAAGCTTGCAGAACAAGACGAGGCAATGATGAATCTTGTCGATGAATTGGCCAAAGAGAAACTTGCACGGCGAGACGAGGAGGAGGCCAGAAAGAGAACACTAAGACTTGTGAGCCAACCCCAGACGCCAAGTGCTGGTGACAAGCGAACTAGCTGCTCGAGCACAGTCAGTGATTCGGGCTTTGAGTCAGAAGACGACAGTTCCGCTGAGAGTGTCTTTTCGCACCGGAATGGCGCACATTCACCTACGATGTCAATGTCAAGCGTCTCGACGACGAGCTCGCCAGACACATACCACACCGTTGACCTTCAATATTCTACAGCTGCACCTCTAGCTGCTCGTCCCCGAAAACCATCTAATCAAACAATGTTAAAGGGACAGTCGGCATTGTCCAGGAACAACATTCCAGAGGAGATCACACCCTCAAGCTGTCCCAATTGCCAAGGCTTACGAGCATCAGAGGCATGGGGCGTGGTCAGTGTGCTCAAGGACGAGAACAATGGTCTGAAAAAGCGAGTTGGAGAGCTGGAAGGGGCACTGGACGGGTGCTTGGATGTTGTGGGAAGGCTGAGCTGATGCAGAACTGGCTTTTGCAAGAATGAGCTTTAGGGACTTGGATGTTGCACTGCTTGGAAATCAACAGTAGGCTTTAGTGCTCATCGACGATGGCTTTGAGCTTTGGGTACGAGCAATGGAAACGGCTAGATTAGTGGGTGTGTCTTTATCGATCGCCCTAGCTGTTGCAGAGGACTCCGTCAAGCGCTGATGGATGTCAGACAGAAATAAAATACTTGTGATGAAATGACAATGGCACCACCTTGACGGTGACCCTAGACGTGCTTCTTTTTTTTATATTGTGACGGTTCTATGTACATGTTCGTTTTACCTCTGACATCGAGCTGTTGCGAGTGCGGAGGATCGCGATAGATTTCGGATTACGTTGTTGCTTCAACAAAGGTTTGCCGAGAACTACTCTTCACTTGTACAATGGTCATGCTATAGCAGCGCTACGATCTTTCCTTGTACGATCTCATAGTACATCCTTTGCTGATTGAGGCTACCTCGTTCACTTGCTTCATATGTATAGCGCACTCAACACGCCTAACTTCTGCCCGAATCGCCTGAGTCTGGTCTCGAAATTTACTGGATCCTTACAAGCTGTGAGATCTCTGAGATCTATCGCACAACATAGCTATTAATGTATACTCAGATTTCTAGATTTCGACTAAGACTGAGTGATTTGAAATGACTCTCGTGCTTTTCGTTCACGTAACATTATACAGTCTTTACGAGACCTAAAATGTGACGACCTCAAAATTATGATGTAAAGAGGCACTGACAGCTATGGTCGGAACCAGGAAACTTAGAATGGAAAGCAGTTAGTTTGGTTACTGGTGTTCAGATATTGTAGACGGTCAGCTTAGAACCTCTTGTCTTTCTTCCAAACTCCAGAGGGTCACATTTCATCAATTGTTGGGAAGGCGAGATCTTTCGTGATGGGTACGAAGTACTGGTGAAGTAGCGCCTCTTTGAGTGTTCGTAGGAGTGGGGCTAGAGTAGTCTCGAATTTTTGCTTTTTCCGCCACTCTGGCAGCCAATTACCTCATTTCTGGAGTCATATGAACGCAGGAGTCAATATTCATTGCAAGTAGTAATCGTCGGTGGGGTGCACGATATCTCCACGTTATCTTCTCATAGTTATGAGAGCCAGTGAAGCTGTCAAGGTCCGGGTTCACTGCTGAGGTCGAATCTCATGTTGAGATCATTGCAGGCAGCTTGTTTGGGTAGATACTACGAGCTACCATCCATGTTCTTCCAGCGACTCGGCCGCACTTTCTATCGCTGGGCTGATGCGTCCCCTCTGTCACTACAGCTCGAATAGTGTGGGGGTAAATCATATTTAGTATTCACAAGCTTTCTTCAAGATCTTGCCTTCACGGGAGATACTCTGGATATCTAAATGTGATCTAAGTCGGGGCTGAATACATGGCCATGTCGAAGCGGGCCCCAAAGCGACAGAGACTTGGTCACGCAATGCAAATTCCAATACAGATGCAAATAATCTGACGGGCTTTGTAGAAGCAAGACAAGATCATGAACAGCTCAGAGCCTTGATGGTTTTTCAGATCGACTAGGTACATTTGCTATAGCGAGACCTGCTGCCGAGCCAAAGAGAGCAATTCACGAAGTGATCTGACGCAGAGGCCAATAGACATCGCTTCAAGAACCTGCGCCAGTCGCGTATTGTATCAAGGTACATGGTGTGATGGTCAAGTCTGTAAATCACAAGCCCCATATATACTTGCCCATTGACTCGACTTTCACAGGTGAAAACTGTTTCAGAACTGTCAAGAAGTTGTCCCTCCTTCGCGAGCCTCAGCTATCTCACAAACCCAAGCCGCTTTCCATCCCAATTGAATATGAATATCCGCCCCCAAACTGAAACGGTCCCCAACATTTCAACTGCCCAGGGATGGGAATCGCTGCATACAGGTCTGCTGCCACACAATTCGGTGCACTGTACAGACTGAGGTTGTATCTAGTGGCGCCGAACCCTAGCAGGGTGAGGAAGCCGTAAGCTTGATGGAGATACTGGCACTGAACTTTGCCAGACCCTACGGAACTGAATCCATGGTTATCGTCGGCCTCGCAGCCGACGTCTTGAGCTAAATAGCCTTTGACCCGCCAATAACTAAAATCGGTGTTAGACACGTTACTTAGAGCGGTCAATCCCGGTCCCTGAAGATGATGTCCAGAAGCCTTCTCTTTGCCGAAGTGAGTCTGGAGACGAGGGACGAAGCTGACGTATAAACCCAGAAGGCAAAGGATGCTAATCAGAGAGCCGAAGCACACGCGGTGGCATGAGAAGAAGCTCTTCAGAGCCGATCTCTTGCTCTGGTGACCGACGGTCAAACCGCATTCTTCAATTTCCTTCTCGGTCAAGTGGGGGGCGAGACCGTCTTCGGCACGTCTTTGAGGATTGGTGTAAGGCATTATGGAGTATGTAGAAAGGAGAAAGTGGGTAAAGATGGTCTTTTGGTGACTCTATTGAATTCTGAAAGCTGGACAGACCGATTGAAGAGATTGAGGGGAGGTTGCAACATCTTTATGAATTCATTCTGCGTAGAAGGACTAGGCCAGTGAGCCAGACGTCAATGGACGAACAGAAAGGTGGAGGATTGTATGATTGCCCAAGCCGTTTCTGGATAAGATCAGCCACTAAACAGTCTATTTCTCAACATTGGGTGTTTCTCGCAGCGTAGCATTGCTAACTGACCTAAGCTATCTGAACCTTGAGCGGTGGGTGACATATTTCAGAGTCTGTCCATTGGATACAATTCAAACAATCACACCGCTCTGACGATTATCATTAGAGGGAACTCGCTGCTCATTCTCTCGTTTAATACCGAGTTACTCCGTAGTCGTTCTGAATCGTTCTGCTTTAGAGTACGGTCCGCAAGCGTATGTACTAGAGGATAGCCTCCAGTACGCGTCGTGAAAGAGAAGCTACTAGCTAAGCGAGTATCCGACGAATAAGAGCTCGACGGAAGGTAAGTAAATTCTGAAATCTGCTCAGAAGGTGAGTAGATCTGCTCACCCTCTGAGCAGACATTAGCCGGCTTTTAGTAAGTCTTAGTGCCTAGCATACCATACCAGAACGGGTACGATTATTAGTATACCACGTACTAAACGCGACTACGCTCGGGAACCTAGATTTAGCATATAAGAGTGTGCAGGGGGTGCGAAATCCCTCTATTGCCCATCACGTATCCAGAGCTACCTCATCCAGCAGAGACGTTTTGTGATGAAGCTGAATATCTTGCATGAAGCCGGTTCTGGAGCGCTCTAGACTTGCGCGGTCACACCATTCTCCTATCATACTGCCATAAAGAGCAGGATAAGGCCATATTATTGAAGCGAACGACAGTGGCGTCCTCGCAACATGCCTTTGAGAAGCTGAACAGGAAGCTCTTGCTCGCTAATGATGCTCAAGATGCTAAAGCTGCATGATTAGTGATTCGATAGACCATAGGAGTCTCGTAGCTGTGACTTCTAGGATCGGCGACTGGCGCTAGTTCTCAAGCCACGGTAGACTATGCATGTCTGGGTTTTCGAGATAATCATAGCACGAGTTCAACAAGACTTTGACCGCAGAGTTGGTTTCTGTGAAATAGTGTGCTTATCCATCCAATCTGGCAGAAATGTCAGGTAGATGTCAAGGCTGATGCCGCAGATTGAAGAGAGGCTGACTTTCGCGATCTCGGCTCAGTCCGCTATTTCTGCGTATAAAACACGAAAGCAGAGTCATTTGTGTAAGCAGCCAATGATACTGAAATTGCGGCAGCATCATTCGTGCACATTTGAGCAATCCCATTGACCGAATGGGCTCATGATGAAAGCTTCCACTTCCAGACCAAGATTCTCACACAGAGATTCAGGGTGCCACATTCTATCTAGCATTACACCAGGGTAACCATACTCTCTGCCAGCCACTGTCGGGCTAATTGGTGCTTAGTCTCAATGATGGCGGACGCTCGTGAACCATATGTCAAGAAAACGATGTGGGTTGTTTGGCGCTGGGGAGCAACGTTGGACGTTCATAATCGCGCCACGTATATTAGCGCAGCTGTCTCGTACGACGTACTCCGTAATCATGACGCTAAGCTATTTGCAGATGACTCAATATGAGGGTCAGCTAGTCCCTTTTGGGGTGGAGCGGGTCGTTACCTTACCTTGATAGGATTTTCTTAGATTCTCAATCAAACCATGAAGACCCAATGAAGTAATGTAAAGCCAGACTCCAGCCTTCAGTGATGAAGTTCTGACTCACGGTAAGATGGTGAAATCTTGCAGCCATATTATATGGGGTCCGCTCGTGCACGCCAAATTTCGTTCGACAGAATCGAAGTCGAATATTGTGCCTGCGTCTTCATTTCAAAGGGTCTGAGGAGGACTTAGTAGACCTTTCAAGTCTCGATCCTGGTCGATTCCAGGTTTGGCCGATACTATTGCGTTACCAATACTGTGTACTGCTACTGAAGCGGTTCTGTTACCCCTAGTTCAGTAAGTTTTCTTACTTAGCTAAAGGGCCAGCCAGCTTACTAAGTAGGACCCTAGCTACCTAAGTAGACGTATTTCAGTTTATTGAATAAATTAGAGATCCTGGTCGGTAAATAGTAACTTGATAAGCTAATGGGAGGTTTACACTAATATTTTTAGAAAGGTTCTAGCGTAGGCCGCTCGACTTAGTACGAGATACTGCGCAAAAGCCATGTGAAAGGAGCATGCCAAGTCTTGTCTGAAGTGGTGGGATCTTCAAGTGGTTGCAGCTTGATCAAGTCCGGCTCGAAGTAGATTGTGACGAGACTACAGCTGAAGCTGTGACCAATTGAAACCGACACTTGCCGAATTCATAGGTCTCCCATGTTCCAGGGGTTGGGAGGTCGAAGATCCATCAAACTCGAGGTTCGGGATCCCCGGAGACTTTCAGACAGGACACTGACCCAACTAACGGACTTGAAGAGCCGGTGAAAGCCATGTTCAGAAGGCAGCATATTATTCTTACTTCAGACATCGACGAGGATGGCAAATCTGGAACGGATTAGGGGCATCTCGATCAAAAATATCAAAACGTCGAGGGATCTTGTGATCACGGGATGCTCAAGGCGTACTTCTGGCATTTGGTCATTTCGCCCAATGAGGGTACTGCAGTGGACGCCGTCATTGCAAGCATGTTGATCTACAGTCCCGATTATCCTTTCATGGTATTCTACTAGCAATCATAAGGTCGTTTGCATAACGATTGCCTCCGTGTCACATTACAATCCCGAAGTGGACCACCCCAAATTCTCTACCAGAGCGCCAAGATAATGAACAGCGGCACACAACATTCTGATCCATTCTCCGGCCTCCGATCTAGATTGATTTACATACGTAAAGGGATTTGACTTTCCCACATGCAATGCTCTCCTTACCAGTGAAAATGCTTTTGCCTCGTGAATAGACCGGATCCTTAGTAAGCTTTGATTGCTATTGAATGGTCGGCTAATGCTTGATCTGGAATTTTAGAGGTGCAAATCCTGTAAGTGTAAGAAGTTGACTTGCACACGAGCGTTATGACATAAGCTACGGAAACAGCTTTCCTTAAAGAACATCAATTGCTTTTTTCATTGTATGCATGACTTGCTATTTAATGTACATTTCCTGAAACTCTGGTGTGGCGAAGGATAGCTACTGCCATCGGTGAAGCTATCTAGAAGCATGACTTTAAGTTGATCCGCCGATGTAGTCATAAGCTCGATTCCCAACTTCCACACAAATGTCAGCGTCAAAACCCCAAACCCTCCACACTGAACACTTCACTCGTAGCGTCTCAAACTTTGCTCCTTGCTTCGCAGCAGCTAATCGTGACATCCAATGATGAACCACGGTATCGTTACGGGCCATGATGTTTTCATCTGGCTCAGGTCCAGCAAAGTAGCCGTTGAGTACGAGGACGGTCAAGTGGCGGAGGTTGCGAAAGGAGGCTAGTATTTCATCCGTACATGTCTCATCGAGGCCGTGGAGCGTAGTTGACTATTTTCGAGACATTATTAGCTTCACATATAAGTTGCCAGAGTTTCTATGAGCTTGACATACCTTGTTCTTGCGTGGGTGGTAATCAATTGTCAACTTAGTCAAGTGAGGGCAATCATGTCGGATAGCTTTCAGTTCATCCGAATCCAGCGTTTGTGGTTGGTGTTCTTTATTCCAGATGTGCATATTTTTTCGGCCTTGGTACTTCCTGATGTATCTAGGTATGCTGTCTGATGCACCGTCAAGTATTTGACCGGGTAGGCTGGGGTAGTTCCAGAGCTGCAAGATTCGTAGACTAGATCCATGCTTGCGGACGCTGTCCAAAAACATTGGATCTGCGACGTTGCATACAACGTCTATTTTCTGAAGAGCAGTAACAACGGAGAATAGCTCACATATCAATTGTGTAGCACGATTGGTTTTTGATTGCGAACGATGCCATTGTGGGGATAGCCACACATTTGATGGTTGCCAACCGTCCGTAGTGAATTCCTGCAGCTGGACGAGGTGCTCTGGCGTCACCGTTTCTAAGAAGTTGATGATGTGTACCCTGCGCAGCTCTAGTCGGAGGAGCGTGGACCAGTTCCAGAATTTGACTGCTATGTCAGCTGCATGCGTCCAATCATAATTGACTATCATGAGCTCTGTTAAATCAGGAAGCCTGTCCTGCTCGTTGATTTCTTCATCCGGAATCTTTGCCGTGTCCCCGCGGCTGATCAGGTGAAGAGTTTTTAGGTTGGGTGCTTGCAGAAATAATGCCCTATTGGCAGCGAAGCAATCTGTGTACCAAATCGATATCTTGCACGATTCGAGGGTGAGCGGTGGCTCCGATGCACTGTACAAAATGGGCGCCGAGACCAACTCAACGTGTTCAATACTGATCCGCAAACCAGGAAAGCACAGCCGGATGGTACGAAAAGCGTCTTGGTCACGTTGACGAGGATAGCTCTCGTTATTGTCCCAACTGAAGAGAAACTGTTAGCATTCAAGTATGGGAAGTCGCACATGTGCCGCAAGAAGTTCAATCGACAATCGAGTCTGACAGCATTGAATTCATGGGGGAAGGAATTTGGGCAAGGTGGCTTACGTCAAAGATTGAAGCTGTCTCAAGCACATGAGCAAGCGCATCACCATGGGCCAATCAAGGTCGCATTTTAGTGTCAAGTGTCTCGTGTGAGCGCTCATCTGTTTTTGGACCGTGGTGTTGGGATGCGCCAGATCAGGGTAGGCAAATTTTTGGATAAGCGAATTGCAGAGCGACATTTCGCGGTACATGATTGGCATAACGAGCTGATGAAACTGCCGGGATACGACTTGTAGATTCAGCAGTGTCTTGTCTCCCTTGAGGTGTTCCAATATCATCACTAGGATCTCTAGCGGAAGCTTTGTTGTGGGTGCCATGGCGGGTGAGTATGCGAAGCCAATTTCAGGAGGTTGGACCACAGTATGAGTGGCTTGCAGCTGAATGAAAGGAGCTCTGAATGATGAAGTCTTCACCCACAGTACTAGTGGATATTTGTAGTAGAGGATTTGGGTGTTGTGAACTGATAAGCCTGAGTAGTTTGATATCTTGAAGGCAGAGCTGACACATAAGTAGAGATAGCGGTCGCTTGGGGAAGCATTTCATATGACAGTATAAACACAATGACAAGTGATCTCCACTACATTCTTTCAGGAGTGCTGGCTATGGTGAATACTAAGCCAACCGGCGCTAGGCTTGACAAGAGCCAATGGGCTCAATAACGTAGCTGTGGATGTTACGAATTCTTTCCTGAGCCTCAAATTTGCCGGTCGTAGCCTTACCAATTCTATCAACATCATTGTGAAGGGTACAGACTTTTCAAAGCAACACATTTGTAGGCCGAATCGAGTCACATGAACGCTATTATTGCTCATGCGAGCTCACTAGAGTAGCCTCGCGGCTTTTCTATTCACCCATGAGTTGTCATCATAATACATTCGAAACAACCCGAGCGCGCTCTACCCCCGTTGCTTTACTCATTATCATGGGTGATAAGGCTAGCTTACGTAGTCACTGCAGCCAGATCTGTCGAATCATTCCAAGCTAGAACCAGATATCCAAAATAGGATTACAAACACTTCAGTCACTCAATCCCCCCTTCTAACTTGCCACAAAGAATTATTGTGCTAAAAGCGTAGTACCACTTTCTTCGAAGGCTGGATTGAGACTCAAAGTTACATGTCTGACATGCCCGGCTAGGTAGACAAGGCCCAATCCCACTACACGTATGCCTCTTGGTTTTGATACATCTAAGTTAACATTGATGAACGGGTCTTGTGATATGACTTCCGAGCACATCTCCCGGTGCGCTCCTAGGAAATACTGACTATGAGAAGAGTGGTAATACAGTCAATTAATTGCCAATAGGGAGTTTGTGTTATCGATTGCTGGCTTTGAAGCTGCCTCCCCCTTGGTTTGACGGCTCTGGCTTCTTACATTTTGAGACGATAACCTTTGCGGTCAATCACGTGTACAGAGTGAAGATGGGATGAAACGGTATCGAGATTGTCAAACTTCTAATGTGTTCACGACAATTGGATTGATGCAGTGTACGGTAATCCTTACAGTTCATGTGGCTCGCTAGCGTTGAGGATGCGGAATGACAGATAGGTTCTGATGCTGCAAGGCTACCTCAGGAAGTTTTCGGAATGTAGTCTTGAATGCTGTTGACGTCTAGAAATGCTGCTCCTGTCTAGCCGTATACTCAAGTCGATATCCCTCACTTATACCGTCCTTTGTGTATGGTGCTCTCGGGCTTTTCGAGATCGGTTTCAAAAAGCAGATTTTTGCTTCCAAATGCATCTGGGGGCTCAGATCTCCTCGGTAAAACTCAGAAGATGTTCGAAAGACTTGCATCTAGAATATCCGAATACCTGGTATGCCAAAAGGGTTGGACCGCCGTCTTCAGAGGTCCTCTCCCATTGGAAATTCCAATGAAATTTTACGATGTCCAAAGGCGCTCCAACCTTCTCATCTCTTAGAGCATCGAGCCAAGCCTTCCCAGCCGCGTCAATCAATCGGCAGGTTTTGGCGTTGGAATTGACTGGCACACGATGCTTGGTTTCACAGAACACCCCTAGTCTCCTCAAATTCCGAAATCCAGCAAGCGCGGTAATCACAGGATATGACTCGATGTTAACGTCCAGCTCTAATTGCATGAGATTAGGGCACGCAGTTCCCAGTGCTTTCAGATCCTTAGTGGACAATTTATGCCATTTGACGGGCCATGTGGTCTTCTTACGGCTCCGAAGGCTCAATGAGCGCAAAGATGAGCCGCGATTGCAAATGGCTTGGACAATCTGGTCCACGTTCCACCGCACAGCTAGATCCAAGCTCACTAATCCATGGATGTTGTTCAGTAGGTTGCGCACTAGGTTCACTGTCTTCTGGACTGTTGAATCTTCATTGAGATCCCTCATCACTAAAGTTTGGAGATGCAACAGGCGTAGAGGTGCGACACTTGTCAGAAAGTCCCCAATATTGGCCCCCAAGAGCTCAAGATGTGTGATGCATGACCACTTGCAGAAGTTTGCAGAGTTTTGGGGTAAAACCACCCTGTCGCAGTTCCGGAAGACCAGCTTCTCGACAGGCGATACCTTCTCCATCTCCAACATGTCCGTGTCTCGGAACACAGGAAGCCTACTGTCTTCGAGCTGTAGTACTTTGAGAAAGTCTCTGAAATGAATCATCTTTTTCAGCGCCCCGAGATTTGTGGCTGAGGTACCCCATTTGATAATGCGGAGAGACGCTAACTGGTGAATCGGTATCGTGGCAACACGGAATTTGTAGTTCGAGGTCGCGTCAAGGCCCTCGATATGAAGCTTCGTGTTGGGTAGGAAGTCGACGATGTGCGTGATTGCAGCATTGATAGAGCAGAACTCCTGGGAGAGTTCATCTTCTACCCAATACGACCATCTGCATGGGAAAATTAGCGATGCTCATTGCCTGAGCTATGTTTAAGTGAAGACTTGCGTTATGTTCCTCAGGTCAATGAAAATTCTCAGGGGTCGCATGAACGATGGCCAATGAAGCATTTGTTCGATAAGTAAATGCTGAGTGTAGGCCTGCAAAAGCTGTTGCATTTTCATGCATCCCATGTGGTGTGGCGTGAATTGACAGCCTTGTATCATCGGATCCGTCAAGACAAGAGCTCGAAACATGATTGGTGTAGCCACAGAATAGAACTGCGACGATACGAGGCGCATTCGTGGTAGCAGACCTGGCTCGTCTTGCAAAATCTCGAAGATCAAGTGTAGGACATCTGATGGTAGCCTCGATGCTGAGGGATGTGCTCTGCTGACAGCAAGTTTTGCGGAGTCCATCGTTGATGAGATTCGGACAAATAAGAAGTCTTTTTGAACGATGTGGTTACGTTGAGAGAGATGTTTCTACTAAATACTAGTGGAGGTCGATTGGTAGCCTGGTGATCTCAAGGGGCTTGGTAGCGCCAAGTGTCACACAGTTGTGAAGCAAAATACACAACATTTAGTAAGCGTGCCAAGGCAACACACTTACAGGCCCAGATATATCACACGTAAATCTATCACTACAATGTTTCAATATTGTACCCTTCAGCAGCTCCCTTTTATCATCTAGATACCGCTTGATATGGTCATAGAAGGGACAGATTGACGCAACATCCCGTTCGCACGACAAATCTTCGGTAACCTACCCATCAACAGCTCCTTCTTGTCATCCAAAGCCCCCTGGACATGGCTACAGAAGGCTCAAGTCAGCCAAGATATATGGCATGCCGTTGCGACCTTGATCGCAATCCATGGCATCCTCTGCACTTCATGCCTAGGCAAAACACGTGCGAAGAGTTGATTCTACCCCCTAGATACAAATTTCCGGCTTCAGCTCCAAGACTTCCGACAGACATACTGCTCATGATCTTTGAGGAGCTTGCAGATCCTCAGTGGCTAGCCGAGTTACAGTCTGTTTCACAGCTCTTCAATACATTGGTGACTCCTATTCGCTATCGCAATATCACATTGTCGAAGTACATTGTACAATTATGCTCAGGAGGGATACAGCTTAGGGACATGACAGCCTATCAACTTCGACTGAAATGTAACATAAATCGTTACACTGAGCATGTCTATATCAACAGACTGCTACCAAACATCAATACTACCATGATGTTGTACCATATGCAAAATCTTCGTCATATAAGGTCCGTGTGATTCAGCTAGCCAACTTCAGAGGGCAGCTTACCTGTACAAGATGAAGAGTCTTTGGCTAATATTCACTAAACAGCTGGGAGCACTGGATACAAGCCCATCATCATCCCCGGGGGTGGCTTGACGATTTCCACTACACCACTTTATCTTGTCCCAAGCTTCGCGCCAGGTTCCCGGATCTTCTACTTTCCGTGGAAACGCGGCTGCGTCGTGGCCTTGGACCAGCCGCTCAGACGGAACAGTCCCAAGAAGACTTGACTCATACGTCGGCTCTTAAGGGGCTGCTACTAAGCACGCCTCACATCGAAAAGCTACACATAATTAACGCCCATGACCCTACCCCAGATTGGGATCTGCAAGAGGGTCAACGACTTCCACCCTTCAAGCAACTCATTTTTGATGGTGATAGCTGGCAATATTCTGCAAGCGTTGCGGTCAGCTTTTGGAACTGGTCGAGAATCACACACCTAGAGCTGAAGAGAGTACATATCGTCCGGTTCCTCCAAACAATACCACGCCATTATCTCAAAGCTTTGCGGACTTTCAAGACAGACAGTGACCACGGTGGGTTGCCTGAGGGTAATGAGCTGGCAAGCCGACTTCTTTGCGATTTGATCTGCGTAACGCAGGACCTTGAGAACTTAAGCATTGGATACGAACTCCACGATTTTGACCCTTTCATCGACGCTTTGACAACGCAAGGCTCTCATGACTCTCACGGCTCTCGAATCCGCTCTCTTGAAGTTCGAACTTTTGTGCAACGTTACTCGCCCAGGCGCCCCAGCCTCAACGAAGCTCAACTTTGTACACTCGCCCAGTGCTGCCCTAAAATCATGGAAATGATCGTTGACGTGGTAAGTCTAACCTCAAAGGAGAAGTAAATATATGACTGCTGATGAACAGTATAGCCTCTTGTCGATAATACCTTAGCTCCACTCGCTAGCTTCTTTCCGTTCACCAAATTTCGTAATTTGAGACGACTAAGTCTCCATGCAAGCTCTATCAGAACAAATGCGCCGGGAGAATTCGAACTCGTGCACGAGTGTGTGTGCAATTGGTTTGATATGCTGATCCACACCAAGAGAGGAGCTCCATTTGAGAAGGTCTCAATCAGTATCGAGATGTGGCCTGACCTTGACCTTTCGGGCGACCCTTTCACACCGCTCGGTCGGTCTTGTGAACAAGAATGCTGGGAGTTTGCCTACGATGGCGAAGATGATATTGGACCGCTCGTAAGGTGTGTTCGTCGTGGACCGCAGATGAGCTATGTTCGCAGCGAGTATCGTCAACAGTGACAAGGACTTCGCTTTGTTAGCGAGGACGTGACCTTTTTTCCTGAGGAGGTGTGCTGCCTCCCGATAGATGAATAGATTGGCACAGTAATCAAAATTGATCAATCATATTATGATACCTCACTACGGCTACCTCTCGTGTGCATATTGAGCTGGAAAAATATATTCCTAGACATACCATTCCAGCTCCTGTCACATTGTTTCGCAGTGAACGAATCCTCATCGAAGCGGGTAGCCTGTCGTTGATCGAATTTAGTACTCAAGAAATGAGGGTTCTTGATATCTACTTCACAGTCCATTCTCTACACAGCAGTCAGCTGCAAATTGTGCATAGTCTTATCCTATTATTGGAGCTAGAAGATCTAAAATTAAACAAAGTGACAAAGAGATCAAGTGTATAGCCCACTCAGCAAAGCGACTTCCCATTTGAAATATCAAGACATGCAACCCCAAGACCCTGTCAACCATTCAAAGTCATTTCATTGTCCAAAAAACATGCTTGCAGGTCCCAAATGAAGTCCGATAGCCGTATCTGAAATCCAATGCACGCATACCGAACATTAATCTCTGCAGAATGGAGGCCAAAAACCTCTCAAATCCTCTACTCAACCCGCTCTCATCTCCAGTGAAATCGCCGGCGACATTGGCGACGGCCATGACGATGATCATCAAGGTGCTGACAACGATGAAGCTGACGATGACTAAAGCGCCCCCGGCGTCACCCTCGTCATCGAAATGCGCTTTGGATGGCATCAAATTAGACTTGAGCTGTATGGCTTCTTGAATTCCTCGGCACTTGATCCTAGGTTCGCTGTCTTCTGAGGTAGATCCATTTTGCCTGAGTTCTATGCCTCCAATATTCGAAAGGTCCTGAGACATCAAGATAGTAGAGTTCTCCGGTCTCAACGGTTCCTCCCTATAAGATGAGGATGGAATGGTTTCTAAGCTCAAGGCCCTAGAAGACATGGAAGTTGGAAGTGTTGGTGTTGTTGGTTGGGTTTCGGGCGAATCTGCGCAAGTCTTTTCGGAATTGTTGGCAAAGAAGCACGTTTTGCTACCACAAGAACCCACCAGGTGGTTGACATGGTTCGAAGATTTGGGGACTCGGATGTCTGAAGAACGACGGATTAGACTTATGCAGGAATACTTGAGGGTTCCTTACCGAAGTACTCTGGTACTCGAGAGATACGAGAGCGTCGAGACTCTTGCCTTGAGCTTTCAGCGGGAGTCTCGGTCGCTGGCGGAGAATGCCGAAGTTTCAATCCTCGTCGCTGCGCTGAAATAATGGGCTCCGCTCCTGGTGAAGGGGTCCCTGGGCTTCTCACCCGTGATAACCCCTTTTCAGGGGGTATCCTCGAAGGTCCTCCATGCGTTTTGAAAGGTACTATGGAAGTCGCGGCATCCTCTGACCGGGTTCGATGTCCTTCATTCTGCGTGATATGTAGGATCAGTATTGAGAAAAAGTCGTCATTGAAGGAACGACCATTTACCTTCTTTATCTTCCTGTACGCACGACGAAACACGTTTCGGGATTTGGTGAAAACAGTCCCTGGAGCTGTGTTCATTGACTGCTCGATAATCACATGCTCCTAAGAATCTCTATGTAAGCAAATTATTAAGAAAATTGTTACTTGGACTTTACCTTCTTCCCGATTGAAACATAGCGCTTTGCTCGCTCAGAGAACGATCGCCAGTTCGAGACAGGATCGCTTGCTACACTGGGTTGTTCCGGTAAAAGTGCGGATGATGATCTCAACGGCCACTGCAACGGCATGTTGGGGATGTTCAGTGAGGACTTTGTTTTTCTTTTGACAAGCGTAGTGGTTGAAAAGTCAGCTACTTTCGCGAACGATAGCCCTTGCTGTTGGGAAGAATGGTCCTGTGGAGATTTGCGAAATTGGTAGGGAAGTCAATGTTGAGGAGTCTGCCGAGTGTCCGCAATTTTGAATAAGTAAAGTGACGAAAGCAAAGCGCGCTCAGGTCAATTCATGAGTGTCACAAGGATAGCTCATGTGTTATGGTTTGTAATCTATGGTCCGAGGTGTAACATTAGTAGACCAGGCGTTATATTGAAAGTGGTAGAGCTGGCAAACCGAAATATAATGCCAGAGCAGTGTTGCTTACCTGCGCTGGAACCGACACAAGCGCTATGCAAAATTCGAACGCTAAATATAACATACATATCACAGGAATCTTTTTCGGAATGTTATGGGTACAGTTCTATTATCATGCCTTCTTTTTCTGAGCATCACACTCCTGGGTTTTAAGTATCTCCTACCTATCAAGCCCTGCAAACTTCTTCCAATAATCACCACCCTTCGACTTGCCTTTGTAGACCATCATCCATCCATCTTGCGAGGATACTACTACCTCAACTACGAGAAATCGGTCAGCAGCCACTACTTGGAGGATCTAGAACACAAGACAGCATCCTTCCTACACCTTGAGTCTTTGTGCCTACTCCGAGCATCTCTTTTTCTCTCGCACAGAATACGGCAATTTCAATCATAAACATAGTCCCCACATCATTCAATCCAAATCAGTCATCAGTCATGGTCTGGTTCAAGGATACCTTGATGACCTACAAGCCCAGGATACTGTCGAAGCAGAATTGCATACGGATTTACAAGGAAGGAGATTGGTATAGCAAGAGATTTCGAAACACCTTGTACAAAGAGCACGAGGTACAGCCGGCAGTCCTCTTTCTTTTCTGCGATGGCTAACACTTAAAGGTTGATCTTCCTTCTTCGGAGCCGGAGGGTTCTCTGACGAGGGCCGTGTTGAACATGCCCATTCGCTACTTTGAGAGAGCGTTTGCGATCAGCGCTGTAGCGGAAACCAGCAAGACCTGTACGGCTGGCTTTAGAGCCTCTCCAACCAGTAAGCGGTGGAAGTCCCTTGCAGAGAATACTTCAGCTTCAATACAGTCTGCGGCTCGAACGCCTGTGATCACTTTTACTGAAGAGCCTGATCATGGCCGGTCATTCTCGGGCAGTGCGACGATGGAATCATCCCCCGAGTGGGTAAAGACAAATTCTCCACCAGTCAAAACATTTCAGGTCCTGCGAGAAGACCTGGAAGAGGACAATAATGCGAATTCCCGTCCCGATTATAAGTGCGACAAAGCGGTTGAGCAACCCAAGTATACGGACCCAAAGGCCGACGATGGCATTGAGCCAGACGAGTCCTGCGGGGAAGCCGATAGCGGTCAAAACGCCGCGTCCGTTGACATCGGTATGCAATGCGCGATGGCAATGGTGCAGAGACTCCAGGCAGAAAACGACGAATTGAAGAGTAAGAGTAAAGAGCGTGACCTTGGAGCACAGAGTGAACAAGACGGAGTCTCGCGGGAGGACTCCGCTTTCCAGATCGACGCTCTTCGGCAAGAGCTTGGACAACAGCAATTTGCTCTCCAACAGATGGAGACCTCTTACAATACATTGTGTTCGGAGTTCGCTTCTGCAAATGTGGACAAGGCTCAGTTGCAAGGGAGACTCGACTCTTTGTTGAAGGAAAAGGATGACCTCTATGAGAAGGCCTTAGTACTTTGGAGACAATTGAGTTCAGACCCTGAAAAGCAGACGTACATTGAGCTGGAGTCCAAGATTCAGGAGGTCAATAGTCTCAAAACTCAAGTCAACGACCTCCAGACTAATCTTGAGATTCGTGTCCACGAGTCTCAAATATTGCAGCGAGCAATCTCTTTTTTGGCAAGTAAAGAGCATTGGATGTGGTTACGGGAGAAATACATTGAGCTCCAGAACACCTATCCCCAGATATCTGAGAGATGGAGAGAGAGCCAGGAAGAGTGTACAGCTCTCAAAGCAGAGTTGAGCATCCGTGAGGAGCTTATCCTGCAGCTCGAGGAGAAGGTGGAGAGCGGGACAGCACTATACAACTCACAGAAAGCCGAGCTATACAACTTGGTCGAGAAGCACGACAAGCTGTGGAATAAATATGATAACTTAGAGCAAGACCACGAAGCACTTGAAGAGAACCACGGAAAGCTTCAGGGAGAGGTCGATGACCTGAAGGGACAGGCAGCGCAGGACGACTACGAGCTTAGAGCCTTTGGGGCTCACTCTTTCGAGCGCCTCGTCAAGCTACATCTGACGCTGTTGAACCATGGATAAAATGCGAAAGATAAGGAGCATGAGCGGTTGAGCGGTCTCGCTTACAAGTTGCTGGAGGTGGATGAGAGCGAGATTGCCATCAGCTGAGG